>VDFB02134445.1:0-15395 GCA_007258455.2 Sequoia sempervirens | reverse complement strand
TTTTAAGCCATTGAGTATTTATCAACTGTTTGGCTTTATTAGGATCAGCATCGAAAATCTCCTGTGCTTTTGATATAGAAATGTCAATATATTTGTCCATGTGAGGAACCTTGAAGACGATGTCAAAGAAATCAGGGTCGAGTCTTAGAATCTCGTGCCCGGAAGAGTCGATCACACTTCTGCTTTCTCGGATGTAATGAGACGCAATTTGAAGAACAAATTCAGTATTATGCGCAGCTGTGGGGAACATCGCCACCAAGTGGAGATTGCTGTGTACGATTGCCCTCATTGAATCAGGGAGAGGCTTCGTTTCTATCAACTTTGCGAAGTCAACCAAGTCTTGATGGCCAACTTCTGTATCCTTTATTTCTTCAACTTTCGAAAGCACCATAGTTGGCGGATAGACGCCTTGATATTTGTACTTCATCTTGCTTTTGCCTTCAAGAAGAAGGAGGCTCAGAGTACCATCAAAAGAACCGAACAATCGGAGCACCTTGGACTTGACGACCGAGTAGACCGCAACCGTCTGTAGCCTAATAAACACCAATTGTTAGAAACATGGAAAGCGTGAATGAGCAATAAGGGGTGGAAAAGCATGGAGGGATGGCGAGGGTACGCAAAACGCATGCACGAATGCGAAAAAATGAAGCTCAGGGATGCACTGGTAAAAAATGGAGTACATTTGGAAAGGTTTGGGAAAAGCCTGCAAAAAGTGTAAGGGCGCTAAAATTCAGCGCCCTTACATTTTGAGAAAATTGCTTTAGGTGTAAGGGCGCTAAATTTTAGCGCCCTTACACTTTTCAGTGTTAGGCAATTTTTGTTAAGTTTGAAATGTCATAGCGCTGAAAATTAGCGCTTCTGCAATTTTGGAAATTTTTGGTGATGTAAATGCAATGAGGAATGGCGAAGGCGCTTTGAGCTTTGCAAATGCTTGTAGAATGAAAGCTTTCGAATTTGTCTCCATTTCCATGTTTATGCTTAAGGGTTTCACAAGAAATCTTTTCTTTTGTGAGATTGCAAAGTTTGTTTCAAAGCATATGAAAAGAACGGCGTGAAAAACGCGATGGGAATAACGTGGGAGAGATATGAGTTTGTGAGGAGAAATGAACAAAACATGGAACACAGAAATGTCGCCATCTTTGAAGGAAGAAAGAAACGTGTATGGAGAATGAGGGTGGGACGCGTAGAGAAACAAAGAAACGCGAATGTAGAACAATGCACGTTTGGAGAAAACAAAGAAAGGAATGGCGAGGGTTAGCAAAGGTTCACCAAGGCTCGTGCAATGAAAGCAAACCATGAATGGCGAACATGGTGAGGAAAACGCGAAGGGAGAGAAAGCATAGGTTTAGGAAAGAGAAGAATGCGAATGGTAAGACAAAAAACGCGAATGAAATTAAAGACGTGAAAGAAAGAAACAAAAATGCAAACAAACATAGATCATATACAAATGACAATACAAAGCTAAATGGAAAACTTTACCAGGGCGAAACACAAATCTTGCTGAAGAGGCGAATGGCGAAAATCCTCAAAACGCGAATTGCAGTGGAGAAAGGAACTCGCACATCAAGATGAGATAAAAGAAATAAAATACAAACAACAAAAGTGGCGAATTCATTCACTTAACTTGCAAAATGAAAATTAAAAACCTAACTCAAGTCGTGCAATAAATTTAGGCACGAAAAGTGGCACGATTGACGAAAAACGCGAAATCATGAAGAAACGTGCCAGAAGCTCAAAAAAGTTTAAGTGTCAAGAAAAAATGTAATGGCGCTAAAATTTAGCGCTCTTGCATTTTTTGGAATTTTCACTTCATGTAGGGGCGCTAAATTTTAGCGCACTTACATTTCCAGACTTAGCCAAATTTTTGGATTTTCCCTGCAGGAGCGCACTTTTTCAGTGCTATTGCATCTTCCGTAATTTGCAAAGTACTAACAGTGAAACGTCGCGAAAGATCTCAAGCTTCGTAAGGTCTCTTGGGCGAGGGCCATTAAGGGGAATGCCCAATCTGACTATTTGAGAATTTGGGGAACGATTCGGTAAGGTGCATTTTGAAAATCACCCGCCATGCGACTTGAACTTCACTTAATCCTAGAAACAAACAAGTTCTCAGGGGTTTATCCGCGGGAATGAGCTGCTAGATTCCAGATAACACCACCTTGGCATGTGGCTGAGTTTGTATGTCGAGTAGGGAGTGGGAGCTGCAACGAGCCGGCCCAAAGTGGTTCCGTGATAACTCGTGGCAGAGCCGGGCTAATTGCTGAAAATTAAATTAACTTACCAGGGAGAGAAGTTTCGGTCAATAATAAGATAACACCTAGTTCACCACTGGCCTGCATGGGCCTGTACCAGACTTCTGAGATGAGCCTGGAAGGCCTATGTTCATCCTGGCCTTCGAGATAATGATTCCACCGTGCATGTGGGCCTAAGTCACTGAGGCTCTGCGGGATATCCCCAGCAGGGGGCTTCTGACTCCAGGGAAGACTCTACGTGGAGATCCCATGCAGCCTTTGCGATGACACTCCTCCTATGACAGCAGTCGGTATAGTGTTGTACCGTTGGTTTATTTTGTACAGTGATGGTACTCGATTTTGTACTCTGGAAGCATTGTAACCATTGTGTTAAGTAATGTGAATTTTGTTCTTGTTTCAGTTCAGTGTGCTAGCTTGTGTCTAGAGGTGCATGGTCTTGTCTAGGAAATCCTTGTTACTATCTCCTAGCACGGAGGGAGTGGGGCCTTTGGGTTCCACGTGGTTGGGTGGTGTGCATTCCTTTCCGTTGGATCTTCTTCATTTTCGTGTGTTCGTGTTTTCTAGTTGGAGGGCTCGTTGGATGCTGTTGCTTTTCTGGCTTCGTTCTTTTCAGATGATCTTTATTTTATTACCCCTCAGTTGTTATCGAGGTGGAAATTGTATTATGTAATCATTTGGTTGGAATTGCCTCATTCAGGGAATGAGTGTTGTAATCTTATTGTTAAATGTTAATTGGAATCTTGAGGTATTTATTATCCTTGTTGTAATTTATATTGCATGGAATGTATGTTGTCTCATTTCCTTAAGTGCATAATGTTTCAGTTTATGTTAAGGTTATTTGATGTTGGGTTTTTAAGTAATCTTTGTCTCGTGGCCTTAGAGGTTGTTGGCAATATGTATTCACCTTACATGTTATTTGTACTTAAACAAAAAAATTTTTGGTATGTTTAAGTAGTGGATTGCAACTTCCTCTAGGGTTGCGTGGCGGGGCATTACATATTTGTAGAATATTTCCTATATTATTCATCTCTTGTGTAATTTATTTAATTACAAATGGTATCAAAGCATAATATTTGCATCCAAAAGGTAAGAAAAAAGGCAATTTTTTTACTCAAAAAGTTGAATTGTGGATGCATATCTCTCTCAGATTGGTGAATTGTTTCTTTATTTTTGGAGGATTTATGAAGAACATATGGAAGCTACTAAAATATAGATTTGTCGTCATTTGGAGCATATTTGAAGGATCCATTATGGAATTAGGGTTTCTAACAATTTCACTCCCAAGATTGTAAATACCAATATTTTTCTAAATTATGGAGGGTTGAGCAAGGTCACGTTGATCCACATGCAATATTGTTTTGAATCATATTTATTTATATTGAGTAAGTTAATTTAATTTTAGGTTTTTTCATAAATTCACTTTGCAGTTTCTAATTTTTGAAATTTGTTTATATTTTTGGAAAGCTTGAAAATAATAATTAGGAGTCCACTCTTTAAACATTCAATTTTGTGGTTGAAAAATATTTGAAATTATTTGATCAAGGTTTAGTCAACAATAAAATTATATTTTGCACTATCAAGCCTCAACATGGCAAGAACATAAACTAGAGGTAGGGTGAGAATTCAACACACCAAGAAAGAGTCATGAAAAAGAGAATACAAACTTGGATTTTAGATTGGATGAGGCCTCAATTATAACTCCATCTCCATTAGATGATGAAGTGGGAAAGAAGGAAGAGGATATGTGTGCACAAATTATAAGGAAAGTTGGCTATCATGTAGGAAAAACTGGCTAATGTACAGGGATACATATCTACCATCAATAACACGTTGTTAGTTATCAATGATTATATCAAGAATCAATCAAACTCACAACTAGATGTGACAATCAATCAATGTGAATCATCTACACTAAATAACCTATATCCAAAAGTTAGCACTTGTGTACGGTTTCAAAACCTACAACCAAAGGTGGATATGAAAAGGTTATATGACAAAGATTTGGTAACTTAGATAAATTAAATGGATTTTTTTATGTGCATCAAATTCCTTGTGGGAAAAAAGTGACAATTGTTTCCTTATGTCTATAACTAAAGCCATTCATTTAGTACCAATGGCTATTGCTTAAAGGAAGAAAAGCCTCTAGCAATCAAATAGATAATTTTTACGAAGGACCACAATTACACTATAATAGTGTTTCAAACAACTACTTCAACTAGTTAGCTAAACTACAAGAAAAAATATTAGTCATGCATTATATTCAATAATTCTAGAACCTTCCTTTGCAAGAAAAGGTAATTACATAAGGGAACTTGAATGACTTGTTTCTTGGTGGGCTCGAGGATCACATCAAACATGAGATATACAATTTTAGACTTACTTCAAATCCAATTCTTTCATCCTAGTATGTAGAGGAGAGGATAACTTTTTTAACTCCTAGAAGGTAGGGGTTAAATGGCACAAGAGAGATCTTTTAGCACAACCATTCCCTCAACTCAATATATTGAATCCTCAACAAATTGAGGAAAAGGGGGGGAAAGGGTTATGTTTTGGTTATGATAGTAAATAAAATAAAGGATAATTTTTCTCAAAATAAATTGTCCTACATTGAACAATTGAGTGATGAAGAAGATGAAGAAATACTAGAGTTTGGAAATGAGTCAAATGAGTAATTAGGAGATATCGAGCCAACCATTTCTTATCATGCACTTTCTCACATTAAAGCACCCAACAAACTCTTAAGGTAGTTGGTTTCTTGAAGAAAGAGAGTAATAATGTGGACAAACTTAGGAAGCACTCACAATTTCATCAACAAGAAGTCAGTTGCTAGTCTAAATTGTTTTACCTATCCAACTCCAAAATTTTAGGTCATGATTGTAGATGAAGGTATTATAATTATTTTAGGGAAATTTCATAGCATTAAAATATTTGTGGGAGAGCATAGACTTGATTGCCTTGTGTTTTCAATCTATATGGGGGAAATAGATTTCATGTTGGGATTCTAGTGGTTTACAACATTAACACCAATTGAGATGAACTTCTAGGAGTTATTCATCTATTTTCACTTAACGGGAAAGGGAATATAAATAAGAGGTTTGCATCCAAAGTGTCTATAGATAGTAATTTTTCATCAAATACAAAATATAGTTAATAAGGGTGCAATGGGATTATGGCCCAACTATTTTTATTAGAAGCTCACTAGTCAAATGTTCAGGTACACTACGAGATCTACAAGTAGCTATAGATAATCACTCTTGGAGATATGCTAAAGAATTACCCAATAAAATAGATCATGAATATGATATTCAATTGGTACTAGGGAGTAAACCACCTCACATCAAGCCCTATCAGTAATCATATGTACATATAAGCGAGATTGAGAAGGTGACACAAGATATGTTAGAGGCAAGTATTATAAAGCATAGTCAAAGTGCTTACTCTTCTCCAATAGCAATGGTGGGCAAGAAATATGACACCTAGTGGATGTGTTATGATTATAGAGAGCTCAACAAGTACACCATAAAAAGATAAGTTTCAAATTCTATTAATTTATACTTTTTATATGAGCTTAATGGTTCTATTTATTTTACAAACTAGATTATACTTATTATTAAATGGGAATTAGAGATGAGGATGTACATAAAACAAATTTCTAAACCCATGATAGCCAGTATGCCCTTTAGCCCCACAAATACTATCTATATTTTAAAGTTATGAACTATATCTTCAATCCATTTACACATAAATTTGATTTGATGTTTTTTTATAATATACTAATATACATTAAAACTTGGAAGGAATAATTGGAGCATGGGAATCAAGTTTTGGGCATTCTTAAATAATGTCAAATTTATACCAAGCCATTCAAGTGTGTGTTTGGAGTCAAATAAGTGGAATTTACCTAGGTCATATTGCTTCACATGATGGAGTCAAGGTGGACCCTCACAAGATCAAGACCATAGTAGAATGTAAAATGCCTAGAAACTCAAAGACCTATGGGTTTCTAAGGGCCTTATTATAAAATTTGGAAAATTATAAAGAATTGTGGTGGCATAGAATCAACCCTCAAAAATTTATTGAAGAAGGATTCTTTTAGTGGAATGAGGCAACCACCTGAGCATTTTATAAGTTAAAGGAATGCACAAATCTAGTTTTAGCTACCCAAAATTTCTAAGCCATTCATTGTTAAGTGTGATGCCTTTGGACATGGTATAAGAGTTATACCAATGCAAGAAGGAAGATCCATAGAATTTGAGAGTCACAACTCAAAGGTAGAGGAATATATGAGTAAAAGCAACATAGTGAGTCAACTTTTAGTGGAAGTGTTGCATAGAGGAAAAACACCAATGGGAATGGATACCTATTTTGTAAAAAAATAGGTACCTATTTAGGAACAAGATCCTAATGGAATGAGTACTTGTTAAGGCTTGGGATCTTGTTACTAAATGGGTACTCATTTGAAAATGGGTATTTGTTTCATAAAGTTATTAATTATTTTTCCTTCATGCGAGTTGATTTTCTTCTCAGTTCACATGGTGAGGAAGACTAGGAAAAGGACTTCAAAACGGGTACACAAATCAAACAACCTTAACAAAACATTTTTTCACCTCCACCCTCTATAAGAGACATTTTGTTGCATTCCTAGGTAGGTGGCTTTAATGTTTACATGTTTTTATGCTTTTTTTTAATAAAATTTTAATCTCTAAATTTAATTTAGTTTTAAAATTCAAAACCCTTAACTAAACAACGTTAACTAAAAATAGAAACCTTAATATCTATTATAAACCTAAGGACCTTTAAACTATAATCTATAAAGCATAAATTTAAATATTAGGGTTTTAAAACCTAGAGTTGATTTAATTTAATTTATGATACAATCAAAACCCTCAAAATATCAATTGATCTTTATTTATTAATAGATGAATTGATATATCGATCAATAGGTAGATTGATATTTCTAGGGTTTAGGGTTAGTTTACACCACTAAGCATGCTTAGAGTTTCGGGTTTACAATTAGTTATCATCATTATAGTTCAACTTAGATATTAATATCAAAGCATATAGATAAAAATGTTTATTGAACATGAACCCCTATCTTGACAAGGTACTTCATCGTTATCAACCAATATAGAAATGAGATTATTAATACTTTTGAATGGTACTATAACCAATTCTCATAGATCATTAAAAGATAAGGGGAATCCATTTATATGTCAAATCAATGTTGAGCTTATGAGAAAAATGTTGGGTATTCCCCTATGTCATATGAACCTTTCTCAAGAGAGCCTTCAAAATTATTGGAATAATGATATCATAAATAAGATCACTTTCTTTAGGGAATTAGGACCCAAAGAACTCATTAAGCATCCACTCGAACTTCCTATGTATTTGAACTAGTTGAAAGCTAATACCATTTGTCCTTACAATATTATTGCTTACATATTTTAAATTAAGGATGGTTAGATCACGCTCCAAATTTTTTTAGCCCTTTCTTATAGTTTATTCATGACTCTAAAGGGATATATATTTTATGGATAGTCTTTTTAATATATCTAGAAAATAAATGGATTTATATTTTTCAAACATCAAGTATACCAAGTCTAATTTAAGTGCCCTTCCCTTTTGATTCGCGTGATTTTACACTAGTATTACCCATTATATCATCATCTCAAGCCAAGTATTACAGGTGTAGCTTCTCGATGTAAGTTCAATATAACTAAAAATTCCATCACAATATTGAAATTCCCACATCCATCCAAATACAATAGTAGATCAACAATATCTCGTTAAGCTAGAAACAGTGCCACAAGAATCACAACTAAGATTCTCTACCACAAATGCTATTACTAGCATGCTTGATGAGGGTAAACAAAGATATTAGGGTTTATCTTCAATGGATTAACATCTCACATTCCTCCACCACACCCAAAATCTATCCCATTGAAACCTAATATCAAGAGTGACTATCATGTGCCAAAATAAAGGTATTGGTAACAATATGTGGTATTAGTACAAGTTTAATAGGTTACCACATTTGGATACACCACTAGTCCTTTCTCAAAAATCAAACTAAAGGCAACCTATATGTGATATCCATAATAAATAAGTACATATCCTAAAATACAACTTATTTTCCCCTAATCCCATATATTACTTCATTGGTGATACCATCAAGGATAATGACAAGACATCATAGAAACAAGGACCATTTCCCCTCATGTATCCTTTAAGGAACTTTTGCATCATGACTTTGAATATGACCTAAATAACAAATATGAAATTTGATAACTATACGTAGGAGGAGGAGCCATCTCTATGCTAGAAGGTTACTAATAAATTGGAAGGTCAAAATTAGTTAAATTACCAATAGGAGATCGCCATCTATTATTAATTTAATATTTATATATTTGACTAAAATGAAGGGTTCCAAAGTAATGTGTGCATTATTAAGTAATTCTATATGAGAGGCCACCACTAAAAATAGTTAACTCAAAACAACATTAGGTTGGGGATACACAACTATATTTTTCACTCTACTTTGACAACACTCATTTTATTGAAATGAAACATATCACATCTCAACTCAAATTGTGTTACAAAGTAAACTAGGTGTTCATTTCTTGCACTCTACATCCACATCACATACTCTCATAATCATGACATCATTTATATTCATGACAACTATACATGTAAGAGTATACAATATATTTACTTAGGAATTTCATTTCAAAAAATTTCAATCAACCACATCGCATATAGTAATTGATCTGTTCATTTCTTGCACTCTACATCCACATCACATACTCTCATAATCATGACATCATTTATATTCATGACAACCATACATGTAAGAGTATACAATATATTTACTTAGGAATTTTATTTCAAAAAAATTCAATCAACCACATCACATATAGTAATTGATCTAAAACATAGTGGTATTATCCCAAATTCAACAATTGTTTAATTGTACTAACTTCAATAGTTAAATTATTTTGTATACGTCTAATTTCTTGCTAAGTTTTCTACAAGAATGTTCATAATTACATTTATTTAAGCTTACACATCAATTGATAATTTAATTTTACTTACGATCTATCTAGACATTACACAATTTAGCTAGAGTCCTTTATATAATAGCAATTTAGTTTCTAACAACATCACTCACATTACAACATTTACATGATCAATTTGAAAATAAAATAATACATATAAATAATATCAAGGTGAGAACTAATATGCAATAACATTCAATAGACAACTAGAATATTGACTTGTCATCAATTTTGTTACATCCAACCTAATAAAAGTTGGTGCATAAAATTATCTAAGAGTTTTTCTGACACTAATTTAAAATTAAATTTCTAACACACATAGAACTCAAATTCATGTATATATATATATATATCTTCCATATACCTATCCTTATCCTTATCTACTTCGCATATTATTTACATTGTATATATATTTGCATTCCCATGAAGGGACATGTATCCTAGTTACAACTGATGTCTCTTTCATCCTTTGCGGACCATTTGCGGTAACCTGTGGTAGGATTTGTTCCGACCTTTGACCTACTAACAAGTATCAAAATTCTGGTACCAAATCCTAGGTGACTATTTCAAACCATACAAAGGTCTCTTCAACATGCAAACCAATTGTTCTTTTCCTTTCATAATAAAACCATTAGGTTGTCACATATAAATTTTCTCCTCAAGATTCCCATGCCAGAAAGCAATTTTAGCATTCATTTGATCGATCTCAAAATCATAAGCAGTAGTTATAGGAATATAATAGAATTTAATAAGTAATAGGAGAGAAAATTTTACCAAAATCAACTCCCTCTCTTTAGGACTAGCCCTTAGAAACTAATCTAGCCTTATACCACTCTAGTCGACCATCTATACCAAATTTATTTTAAACACCCAATTGTAACCAATAGGATTCCTTAGGGAAAACTAACAAGATCCTAGGTGTCACAACTATCCAAAGTCATCATATCCTCTTGCATGGCCTACAACCAAGACTCACTTTCCTCCAAAGAGAGCCTTCCTAAAAGATCTAGGTTCATCGTCAGTACTTAACAAATTAAATACACAATAATAATTTGATGGGCTATACCTATCAACTCATTATTTTTGCTACCCCATTTTATTGGGGAGTATAAGGAGTGGTATTTTGTTGAACAATACATGCATGCTTACAAAATTCATCAAATTCTTTAGAATAGTATTCAACCCCATTGTCAGACCTCAACACTTTTATCTTATAATTTGTTTTATTTTCAACTAAGGCCTTAAATTCCTTAAACTTATTGAAATTTTTAAATTTAGAATGCATAAAATAAATCCAAGTGTATCTTGAGACATAATTGGTGAAAGGGACATAATACCAAGATTTACCCAAAGAGTCAATATCCATTGGTCCACATGCATCTAAATCAATGATCTTTAATAATCTCTTTATCTTATTAGTTCCACTAGAAAATGATGATCTATTTTGTTTACCAAACACAAAATATATTTTTACCAACAAAATAATTAGAAATATTGTTGACCAACTTTTTTTAGAATAGTATTAAGTACTTTTTCACCTAAGTCACATAGGTGAAAAAGTACCCTATGCAAGATCCTTTAGCTATCACCAAACTCCCTCTTACCAACTTGCAACCAAACTTATCGAATATCACATGCATTCCAGAATCATTGAACTTAGACACTAAAAAAAATTTCTTGCAAGTCTTGGAATACATAAAAAATTATCAAGTGTTTTAATTCTCCCATCACTAAAACACAAATTATCTTTCCCTTACCAGCAATACTCTTTGTGTTGTTATCACCAAGGAAAACATCTCCCCATCATATTCAGTATAATTAATAAACCACTCCTTGTGAGGAGTCATGTGGTAGGAACAACTTGAATGAACAAGCCATGAATCATCACTAATAGTGTAAGTTTAAATAAACAAAGTATAAGAATCATCAAAATAATTTTCCATGGAAGAATCATTTTTTTTCTTATTCCTACATCCCTTCTTCACATGCCCTCTTTACCACATTTCCAACGCTTTACTTTGCTCTTTCTAGGGGTTAAAGAACATCCTTTAGACTTATCCCTCTTATTATCCCCTTTAGTCCCTTTCTCTTTGGAACTACCTTACACATGCAAGGCATCTTGGGAGCCAACATTCATGGACTTTCTCCTCATCTCCTCTGAAATAAATATGGAGATTATGGAGTCTATCTTCGATTTTGCATTATCACTACTTATGACAATAATTAGATTTTCCCAAGATTTAGGCAAAGAAAAAAGAAACAAGATACATTTATCTTCATCTTCGATTTTAACATCTATGAACTCAAGCTGACTTATAATTAGATTAAAAGAATTTAAATGATCCGCAATAGATTCACCATCTTTCATTTTATAAATGTATTTTGAGATATAACTTGTTAGAAAAACTTTTAGTTTGATATATCACCTATCCCTTTCCAAAAGTTATATGCTATGTATTTGGGGGAGACATTCAAAATGATAGAATTCGTAAGACACAAATGAATGGTTCCTCGTGCCTTCTTGTCTAGATTTTTCCAAAATTCATCAAACGTGCAACTGGTTTACTTGTGAAACCAACAACCACTAATCCATTGAAAATTTCAATATCCTGATGAGATGTAGAAGCCATGGTATACAATATTCTTCACAAATCTATAATATACCACAAAAACAAAATCTCCCATTGCAACCAAAAAAGCTCCAACACTTAAGAGAAAGACATCCCCTTTTAAACATAACTATTAGCTCTGATACCAAAAGTTGAAGACAAGATGAAACTAAGTTGCAATATTAACTTATGTATGTGAATTCAAACCTATAAATAAGATTACCAAATCAGATTATATGTATGTGATTGCACATTCACCATAATAGAAAAACCAACAAACAAATATGAGACTAGATTTATGTGGAGGAACCCTTTTGGGAAAAACTCCAAATGAGAAAAAAGGGTGAATATATTATTTATCTTCACAAGAGAGATAGACCATAATACAATTCCTTGCTGATCTACAACTTGTATGCTTCCACACACTTGCAAATAACACAAGATGAAACTACCATCTCATGGCTCCAATTTATAGAACTTGTGGGAAGCAAAACTGCAATGGTAAACTAAAACAAGAGGTGCCAAAACCACCTGAAAAAACCCACACACCTTTCTTGGAAGACCAAGATTCATGATAAATATTAAATTAAATGCACAAGGATCCAACATGGGTGCCTAACCCGTAGCCTCTTCATCCTCTACCTTTAGGATGCTTCAATGACTATTCAACTTCCAAATGGAACACCAATAGACACCTATTTCCTTAGAAACTTGGATGCCCCACTTAAGACTTCTCACATTCCCAATGTGGACACCTAGGAGGGATAATTTATCCTCTAGTGATATGTAACATCCACCAACATTAAATTTCCTCTTAAAAAAATAATTACAATATGCCAATATGAAATGAATTTTTCACATGTCCCCTAGGACACTTTCTAAGAAACATGGAGACAAAAAATCACATAGGATTGCAAGGTTAATGTCACCTAGCCTAATACCCACAAATATCTAAAGTTGAATCACCTTCCAAATTCCAAGGGTGTCAAATTTGAAAAGAAGACCACACATTTATGATCAAGTTCGAGAAACTAAGGACCAATGATTAAGGTGGGTAGGACCTCCTTCAATTTTAGTTCTATTAGGCCAATGGGGCTTCCCTAATATGCTACAGTTAATTTTTTTTGCATAATATAAGTAACTTCCCTATCACAAACCATACCCATTGCGTAATGTATCTCTGTCTCAGTTGTCACAATGTACTTATATGTTGGTTTGAATATGCAAGGTTAAGAATATTTATTTGAACAACAAAGAATTACCATGAGGAGTGTTTGATGATATCAACGAAACAATATCTATTGCTATTGTGCACTCTAACACGTGGAAGTTGGAAATCACTGGAAACAACACAAACTAAAAGTAAATATTTTATTTTGTTATTAATGTGTCAAGGATGATGGAATATGAAGTAAAAATAGATGAGTGCCTATATTCAGTTGGGAATATATCTATTAAATTTAAGTAAATGATGCAACCATAGAAACTGGAGGTTATATCTTAGTGAATCTCCTATAAAATACTATATCAATCAAAATATGTAATCAACCTAGGTTCTACGCATATATTCAGATAAATATCTAGAATTATAGACTATTAGATGAGTACTACTTAGTTATCCTTGAATAATGAACACTTCCTTTATTATTTTGAAATATATCTCACAAAATAATTGTGAAGATTTTACAATCTTTTGGATGATTAAATAATCATAAATACATTTTGAAATGAACATACTACACTTGGAGACACTTAGACAAGGTTGAATTTGTATTTATACTCATTCTTTATAGGTTACAAGAGATTTGATACCCAAAAATTAAAATATGAAACCCAAGGGCTTCCTATGGAAAATTTCTCTTCTATTGTTTCTATCACAACTCTATCTTTCTTTTTCTAAATTTTCCATCCCCTTGAAATTAAGACCCCTCTTTTCCTTAATAGTTTTGAGCAGGGTGCAAGAATCTATAATAAATTTTATAGTCGGATGATTGGTATGTTGTAGAGAGGGTCCATACTTCTTAAGGGTCAGTTTTATTCAATCATGTCAAAATATTCTTGGGAGTACTTATGAAGCATGGGAGGATGTTCATTGGGCCCTATAAATGTCCTAGAAATCAAACCTAAAGGACTTGGTGAGGGTAAATATTGATGGTTCTGATGAGCACAACAATAGTTAAACAAAATATTACTATTCTGCTCTCCTGAAAGAGAAAGAATAACACATGGATATCTAACTCACAAGGTCTTGGTAATCGGTTCTCGACTATGTTGATTTCACTCAATGGTTGATGTGAACTATAATGTTCAAGGGGCCTGCTCATGTTGAGCTTCTGGATCGTTCTAAGATTAAACATAAACTCAAACCTACTTTAACTGGGGTTTTTAAATAAATAGAAAAAGATAGATCAAAGCTTTGAAACTGAAGAGAATGATAATTCATCCAACTTAACCAGACTTGTTACCTTTCAAGGAATTGCTAACTAAAACTGGAGAACAAAATCAACTTGTGATTAACACACAGTTTCATTCATTCACAGTGCTAATTTTAACAACAGATTGCAAATCACTATTTAAACAAAACATAAAATAAAACTTCATTCCTTGAAAGCTTCTCAAATCGAATGATTAACCCAAGATAAACACCATTTTGAAACACAATATGAAGTAGATTTAAATCTAGTTGCTTCTACTGTTAGTGAAACAAATAAACAACATTTACAAATCTGGCACAATCACCAGTGTACAGAAAACCTTATGTCTTCAGATTGTTTCCATCTGCACTAAGAAAACTTGAAAGATACATTATTGCCTTCTGTCGAATCTAACTCCTACTCTATTGCTACTCTTAAGTTTCTCTTACTTCTTAGAAAATTCCTACTGTTCCTCCTTTTCTCCCTGTCGTCCCTGTTACAAAAAAGGCAAAAATGCCATATATACAGAATGCCCCAAAAAGAATGCGCTAACACACTATTTTAGGGTTTACAAAAATATCCTACTTCAGAAGGGTTGGCCCTTAGATCTTTTTTGAATAGAGTTAATGTTGCATTCAATGTGAATCCCCCTATCCCTGTCAGTGAAAGATTGCCTCGGGGATGACCTCTAGATCTTTTGCAACTATGGCATTTACTTCTGGCCTCTGTGTCCATCCTCGAACTTCCTTGAAGGGCTGCTTTAAATGCTCCAAAGCATTATCATTAATGTCGATCCCCTCTGTCAATAGACACCACAACTGTTACTGAGACACGCAACCTCCTCTTCCTTTCTTCCTGCAAGTTGATCCTCTTGAGAGACAGCATCCGACTTCCTGTCTAGATTCGAACACCATTGTTCTTGAGCTGATCCATCAGCTCATTCACAGAGCAGATCCACACCGGTCGCATTCTGTTGATCTTCTTCACAGGGGTAGTCAACCAGTCAAATGGCCCATGGTTCGCTTTTAGTTCTCTCTGATTGGGTGAACACATTCCACGTGAGATTCC
>VDFB02134444.1:0-15161 GCA_007258455.2 Sequoia sempervirens | reverse complement strand
GAATTGGATCTTGCTTTCTTGATTTGCTTGAATGCTTGAATACATGAAGACCTACAACACTTGTTAGCCTTCACAAGACAACATGTACACATAAAATTTGACATGATGTTAGGATCTTGATTGCTCTTGCAAATGAATGATAATGTTACTCTTGAATTCTCTTGACAATAAAATTTTCTTCTCAAAATTTTCTCCTTAAGTGTTATATCTTGTCAGATTTCAAATGGTAAAATAACTAGGTACTTACAGGTGTTTATCCAATTTCTCAAAAATTAGATTCCAAAAGCTAACACTTATAATTTAAATTTTAATCATTAAAATTCTGCCAAAAATATATTTTAATTTAGGTCCTAGCTCATAAAGGGGACCTATTCGCCCATGGGTGAATGGTTCCTGGCCTAAACATCCAAGACACACTTGATCCAAGGCAATTTTAATTATTAAATGCATTTATTTAATGGTGTTTCCCATTTTGGAAAATAGTAAGAATAAGTATTTGGAATGCATAATTTGGTAAATTAAAAGCTTAATTAAGCCCAAAAAATTAAGGGACCCAAACATAGTGTGAAATTGTAAAGGTATAAAATTTTCTACACTACATTTAGCCCCCACTTTAGAAAGAGTATGAACTTATGCTTAGACTCACACTAAAGTAAAGAAATATATGTCAAGAGGGGTCCAAGTGCACAAATGTTGAAGAGATAGGATGAAAAAGGATCAAGGGGGTCGCACAAGCCCCTAGGATCTAAGTTTCCATGGAAAACCAACATAGGCACAAAGAACACACACATGTGTAGCAGCGATACAAGGTACACAAACATTCAATGTCAAAGTTAATGCAAAAAGGAAAAAGAAAAAAAAGAAAAAAAATGATGGAATAACAAGTATTATGCTACTCATCCATAAAATATACTCACAAGGGATAGTGAAGTCTGATATTCACTGGGTGTGTACCCATAAAAGTGATCATTGCTTCATAGGGCTAGGAAGTTGTGTTATGCTAGACACTTATGGAATAAAATTATTTCACAAGACTAGAAAGTTGCATTATGCTAGACAGTCATGGAATAAAATTGCTTCACAAGGCTAGCAAGGTGTGTTATGCTAGACACTTATGGAATAAAATGGCAAGGTAAACAAAGAATAATCAAAGGGGTTTTTCTTAATGCATGGAAGGTCACACCTTAGGGAACATCATACTTGACATCACCACCAAGAGAGGACTAGTCAAGGAATAAAAGATTCAAACCTTAGGGAATGCAAACCATAGCATTACCACCAAGAGGAATCTCATATGACAAGAAAGTTCACACTCTTATGGGACATTAAGCCTAACAATACCACAAAATTAATACTTCAAATAGATCAAGAAAGCCACACTTTGATTAATATGGTCACACTTCTTAGGAGATGTGTGTCATCATCACTAAGAAGGGAACATGCAAACAATAAATAGGGGACTATATGCCCCCCTTAAAATGTTAGTGTACTTGCCACACTAACATTCTAAGGAGATAGAAAGGGATCTCCATAAGAAATACACCTAAGACAAGGCTACCTAACCCCTTTCCCCCCAAGTGTAAGGAAAAAAGGTGAGCCCAATGGATGATGATATGTTGCTTCTTGTAAAATGAAATATTATTGCATAAAACAAAGTTTATATCCCCATGCATGGTAGTGAATATGTTATGATACTACAACTACCACATGGAAAGGAGCATCAACTAATGCTATTCGTTAATTGAAGGACAATAACCAAGACCTCTTGTTGTTTCTTGCATATTAGGCTCTATAGGGACACACATAACTTGTTCTCTTATCCCACACCCTTTTTCGTTATAGCCAATTTTTTTCAAAAGCTCGTAACCTCTTCCATAAAGTGCTTTTATTTCTTTTGAGGGAGGTGGTTTTTCATGATCATCATATGTAGATGTATAAGTTGTGTTTTCCTCATTTTTGTTAAAAGTTATAGACTCAAATGCTTTAGATGACTTAGTTGATATCATTGCCACTTCTTTCTCTTTTCTTGAATTTAATTGTATAATCTTGTACTCCCCATCAATTTTATTCCATAAATTTAGCATTGCTTCATAATTTTGTAATTGACTTTAATTTTATAATTGTGAATCTTGTATAATCTTGTATTCACGTCGGGTTCACCAAAATGAAACATATAAAAAGGGGATCCTAGGTCCTAAATGCAAAGAACCTAGGATGTAATGGTGGCTTTTCCCCACATTTCATTAGAGATGTAGATCACACGGTGAAAAGTTTGACTTTCAACCATAATGGTGAGCCAATTAGACCTAAATCTACATTTAGAGGGGGATTAGAATGGATTGGAAATATTTTAGAATGATTAAACTAATGATCCTATATGCCCTAATACATAAAATACAAGATCCCGACAACTGATAGACAAAAATAAAAATTTGCAAGTGGATATAGGAAGTTTAGAGGACAACAAACCTGCTCAAAAAAATTGGTTTTGATGCCTTCAAGGACTCATTCATCCAAGGGTGAATGGTTCTTTGAAAGGGGGCCCTAATCAACTTTTTGGGTCCTTTGGTGTTGGATTTGAGCTTCTATTTTCTACCTACAAATTTGTTGGAATGTCATAAATAAATTATGTAGGTGAGTTTGTGTCTTGAAAACTTTGATGACAACAAATACAACAATACAAAATTACTCTTCAAGATTTCTTCAATCCTTCTTCAACCTATAACCTGCACATACATAAAGAGGGAAAAATGTTTGTGCCATATAGGGGTTCACCTCAGTCAAACCCCATGAATAGTGTTCCCACTTTCTTAATGGCAATGCCAATGATAAAAACTTTAATGGAAAGGAAGGAAATGACAAATGAATAATTTGTTGCAACTCACCACCTTTCAATAGCTTCCTTGAAGGATTGAAGACATACACATCACTTCAGGGGAATCAGATCATGCTTGCTTGATTTGCTTGAATGCTTGAATACATGAAGACCTACAACACTTGTTAGCCTTCACAAGACAACATGAATGCACATAAACTTTGACATGATGTTAGGATCTTGATTGCCACTATAAATGATTGATATTGTTGCTCTTGAATTCTCTCGACAATAATATTTTCTTCTCAAAAATTTCTTCTTAAGTGTTATATCTTGTCAAATTTCAAATGGTTAAATAACTAGGTATTTATAGGTGTTTATCCAATTTCCCAAAAAATAGATTCCAAAAGTCGACACTTACAATTTGAATTTTAATAATTAAAATATCGCCAAAAAACATATTTTAATTTAGGTCCTAGCTCATAAAGGGGACCCATTCGCCCATGGGTGAATGGGTCTTGGCCTAAACATCCAAGACACAAATGATCCAAGGCAATTTTAATTATTAAATGTATTTGTTTAATGTTGGTTCCTCTTTTAGAAAATGGTAAGAATAAGGCTTTGGAATGCATAATTTGGAAAATTAGAAGCTTAATTAAGTCCAATAAATTAAGGGACCCAAACATAGTGTGAAATTGTAAGGGTATACAATTTTCTACACTACAACACTTACCATTAATTTCCCATTTTTATAAAATATAGTCATAAGGAATCACAACCTAAACTCAACATAGAATTGACACATATTTATATTATATTGATCATCCACAAACATTCAGGGTTGTTCACAACATTACACCATAATACTTTAATCAACATCATCACTAGATAAAAGGTAATTAGGTTTCCATAACTCATTCATAGCCGTGTTATGAGCAAGTTTATAATTTCATTATTTCTTAAAAGCAAAGAGCTCACTAGTGTTCAAAGGCTAACCTCTACTTTCTTATACTTATCATTCGGTCAAGACATAATGCCATAGTGTTTGACTCAACTTCGATAACTTTAGTTCACATCATAGATAGACTTGATGCCAATGATTCTAAAATTTCATTCAATATTGGAGTATGCTTGGTAAGCCAAACACAATAAACCTCAAAGTAGATAAGCTCAATAAAAATATATTGTCTTTTATTGGCTCAAACCTATATAGTGGGTACATATTAATTGGAAAGGTGAGTTTGCTGCCATTTAATACAAATTTCAACCTCAAAGTAAATCATACTAAAGAGGGAAGGTTGATCAATTTTAGGAACAACCCCAAACCTTGGAGCTATTCCCTAAACCCTCCTATACTAACTTGGGTCATAGGGGCGTTATTTTCCTAGGGGCTACCTAAATACCCACTTCTAAATAAGATCAAAGTCGCATGTAGTTCTCCTCACCTTAATCTTTTAAGGATCAAACACATAATTCCTTCAACTAGGCTTTCATAACCACTCAAGAAACTTACCTCATAAAAGTGAAATAGAAAGAATATCATAGAAGGAAAACCATAGAAGGGTTTAATAAGACCAAGTAGTGTTACAACATATCACTATTTTCCATTACCCATTCCAAAACAAAGTTGCAACTCACAAAGTTTATTGATTATTAATAAAACTTTAAATCCATGGATTATTAATTAATGTGCCAATATGATTTCTTTAAATAATTCCCAACAATTATTAATGCTTAATGCTATGCAAGGAAACCCAACCAACTTCTAACTTATCAAACATGCCATATAACACTTCCATCCAAGGGCTTTGAGATCTCAAATTAAACCTCACCCTATTATTATTCATAATTCAACATTAACATCCTTCAATCCCTTAGGGGCTCACCTCATTAACATAGAGGTTAAGATGAACACTCATCAATAATAAATTCTCTTGGTTTGCATAGACATATATTTTGACCATTATCATATAAATAATAATATTTATAAATCGAGGTAATCACCTATTCAAGTCTTCAAATAGAATCATTAGGATAAATAAAGAGTCAAATTAGATCTCTACATCCCCCATTCAAATTCCCCATGAGGTATTGAACATTGCATTTATTAATGCCAACTTGTTAGATATATATCTTATCATCCCATGCCAATGCTAATAAGATACAAGGTTGAATATGTATATACATTTAGCTCAACTTACATTTAATACTTAATTTATGTCAAGTCTATCAAATAAGAGTCAAGTTTTATCGCCACCTAACTTCATACCAACCACTACTAACTTTTCCAGAGATAAATCAATATATAGAAAAATGCATAAATTCATAATCAATATAAAATAAATCCAATTGTATCAAAGCACAAGACAACAATAGTCTAAATATCTTAACAATGCAACAAATATGAAAGGACCTAATACGGCTCCAAGTTATGTCCTATAATATAATTTATAGATATCAAATATCACAATCATATTCTAGTATTACATCCTTTCTAACTAGAACACTACATGCCAAGATACTAAACCATGTAATACAAAGGTCTTTAATATATACAAATTTCCATAGGGGTCTTGTGTTTAAAAATTCATCCATTGAGCTTATATGTGGACTTATGAAATAGAACTTCGTAACATATATCATTTCCCTATAACTATTTCTGGTAATCATTGTATCAAAATATTAGTATAATCCTTAGAAATACCTTTTTCAAGATAAATAAACTATATCTACTATAGTGTATTATTTAGTTGTTATGAAGCATTCTTAGCTAGTACTTCAAATTTCAAACCATAGTGGAAACATAAACAATTAGCTACATTACCACATCCATGTACGTTTGTCCTTCTAATTTAACAAGACCAAACAATATCCCCCTATCTTAGACATAGAGTTACATGGTTTGGGACTTGATTGCTTCCATCAAGCATACCTTTGGTGCACTTAAAGTTATCATTTCCACCACAACACTATACATTCATAACCCATTGAGGGTGAATATATTAGTGATAGTGTGAGAATGATGTTCTGAAATGGTAATCTATATCTCAGAGTAATTTATAGATCATTCATTCATTTAACACATTTAATCCATAAAACTCACAAAACATAGCTCAAACACAACAACCATTATCTTAAACATGGAGCACATAATATGTTTGATTATTAGATGCCTCTACCTATATTGAACAATCATTAAAAAATGGAAGGAAGAGAAATGTGATATAAGTCATAACTAACAACACCATAACAATTGTAACCTTAAGCCAAAACTCATACACAACATAAGGTGTTTCCATGGACATACTCTATGGGTGCCCAATGAGGTTAGTCAAAACATCTATTAACTAACAAAAATCACTAAACAAGGTAGGTTGATAATGTTTGTATCACCATATCATGCAAGGGGACATTAATTTGTTACCCCATACTACTCAATGACATTATTGATTCTATCCATAATATTTGGGGCTACTTTGACTACTTTATATTTTTAGCCTCAATTGTAGTATATAGGAGCTTTATAGTATACTCCAAAGAAAATGAATCAAATGTCATGCATTAGTTCTACTATCACAAAATCAAATCACCAATGTTCTTAGTGTTTATTTCAGCAGTTCAAATATCAATAGATTTTTTTTTATTTAAGTAATATTCTCATCATTCATTCATCCTAGTGTTAAAACTCAAATGGATCATTGATCAGTGTTGGATAAAATCTTAGCATAGTTCTTTGGCCCTTTTCTCAAGCTTCAATTTGAGTGTAGGCAAGCAAGCTGTTTTATATTTAAATAAAAGTAAAGCCCTTTCAATAGCCCTAGTTTGAACATACTAGACAACACATGCCCTTCTTGAGAGATATTGATGTATAACTTTCATAACAATGCATAAGTCAGCCTAAATTAATTGTTTTCAGTCATGACATTAGATATTTCAAAATTCCACATTAAATAACTTACAAAGAGAATTAATCACAATTTGAACTCATTCAGAAGAGTTTGTCCATCAATTTTCCTTTATTGAATCATGTCATAAATTTAAAAATAACAGTTATAACTATAATGTATGACAAAACTTTCATTTTCTACTAAGCTATCATGGATGCACAACTCCTTTCGAAAGCTCCAAGTTAAGCATGGTAGAAAGGATCAAAGTTGACAGACTTGCCAAGTTTTTAGCGAGTCTAAGAAAACTCGCAAGTTTTTTTTCCAAACGAGTTTTTTTTACTTTAACTCGCAGAGTTTTTTTGACAAGTTACAAAAACTTGCCAGATATATTAAAAAATGCAAAACACAATTTATTTTTTGAAAAAAAATCAATTTTTGCCAAATTTTTTGCCAAATTTTCTCTGAGTTTTTGTTGACTTGTCAATTTTAGGCTTGACGAGTTTTTTTCAGCCAAGTTTTCCAACTATAGAAAGGATGTTGATTGCATATACTTAAAGATTTCTAAGGCCCCTTAATAAACCCCTTTTTGCAGCATACCCTACTACCATGGCTTTACAAGAGGTCACATTTCCTTGAAGCATTTCATCAAACTACTCACGTGCCTTGTCTATGTTTCCCATTTTGCATACAGGTTTACCCTCTCATAGCCAGTTTGGAATGCATACAGGTTTACCCTCTCATAGCCAGTTTGGAATGACAAATCCTATGCTTGGCAAAAGTTTAATAAATGTTATGGACAACAAACAGATTTCATACAAACGATAGCAGCATGCCTTGAGCTAAATTAAAAGTCATTTACAGCAAATCCTGTCATAATTTTCTTTTCTTGTAGTATTTTTGCTGTCAACTACATTTAAGTTATGCTATTGCTATCAGGATTCAACCATATAGTTTTCCGAGTCAAACTCATTGGCCCATGTTTAATGAGTACTGGTTCAGAGGAACCCATCTCTCATGATAATGAATGATCCACTTTGACTCATTGCATTAAAATAATACTCAAGTTTCCCTACTTCAATATGACGGTTTGATAGATTGGCCATCACCCTTACTTTTTGTTTTTTCCCTTTTTCATTTGTTATTCATTTTATCTTTTAATTAATTATTTTTTTATTATTAGCCTGCCCACACGGTCTAGCATGGAAGTTGCCTACCATGAGGGATGTGACAGTCCACAGATCAGTATCATCTGCATACAACCCAAAACCTGAGAAATTTCAACATGACTAGAGCTAGGTAAATCCCCAAGTAGGCAATTTTCAAATGATAAACACTGAAGACATCGTTACTGAAAGAAAAAATGCAAATTCAAGCTCTGAACATTTGGGTTTCACTACAAACCTATTGAAATACAAATACAACAAAATCAAGCTAAAACATAAAACAGAGCATTTCATTCAAAACGAGATTGCTACCATTCCTACAGAGGACTCAATACACAGTGATTCTATACCATACTTGAAAGGACATTTTGACCAATTTACAATCCTGCCAGGATTTGTGTGCTTCCAGTCAGACTTGTAAATTCAAAAATCTTCACCAATACCCAACAGACAATTTTCTTTTATAAGGAGGTTGAGAACAGGGAAAAGTCCAGAAGGGTGCCTCACTGCATGTGAGAAAAAGGAAAAGAGAGTTCAGATACAAGGAATCGGTACAACTTCTTATAGGTCTGAATCCAAAGGCGGCAAGGAAATTGCATTATTATTTGTAAAACATAAAGGAAAATTTGATTCAAAACAAATGATTATTATTTATGCCTCAATTGATCAATGAATATAGTAATAAATCCTAACTTAATCTTCAATGAAAATCATGCTGCAACTGTCCAACCTTGAGTCCGGACTGGAACTTTATTTCAAAACTGTGAGAATATCAAAGGGTTGTAATTCAATTGGTTGAGTACGATTGGTATTGCTTAGACCATTCACCAAGATTCAAACCCCCAAAGATATGATAGAAGAAATTAGGTCATTTACCAAGGTTCAAATCCCCAAAGATATGATAGAAGAGACGAGGTTGGGATTATGCCCTGTCAAATTTTGGTTAAACGGATATCCGTCAATCTTTCACTCTTAATCAAAAAAAGATATCAATATAGAATATACTCCCATATCAGATAGCAAAACAAACTCATGAAAGATATAAAATCCATGTATATATACATAAAAGATTGTCTGTCATAACAGTTTGAACAGAAAGTCATCCAGAAAAAACGTTGCAGAGCCCTCTAAAACCTTAAATAAATCATAGAATGATTGTCACAAAAATCTATTTATTTTATATAAGTTGAAAAAACAATAAAATTCCAAATGAATCTACCGAGGCCTTTTTTTTCCAGTTACCAAAATATTCACCTAGTATGATTTCTTGGCTAAAATATCGTTCAACCTAAAAATAACTGAATCTGTAACAAGGTGCAAAAACCCAATTAATCAACAACAATACTTCTGTATACCATGCACAAGCATTAACATTATGCATGTCTGAATGCGTGCTAACAGAGCAAAAGGGAAAACATGCTATATAACAGCAGGTCTCTGTGAAAGAAAACCTAGAAGACCAAATAAACCCTAACTTAGCTTTGGCTTTGCTGGGGATTCCCCTGGTATGTAGTTACTATTATCACAGCAGCCGCTACTTCTGAAGAAGCTTCTTTTTATGGAGTGGCAAAGTATATCTTTCACAACCCACTGCTGCCGGCTTGTTAAGTTTAACAGAATTAATTATTTGGAGGCGCTCTTCATCTGTAAGTGGAGGAGCATTTCTTCCACATCCTAATGGAAAATCTCGTTCTGCAGAAGGCTTTTTAAACTTCACAGGATTACTTACTTGGGAGCTCTTTTCGTCTGTAAGAGGAGGAGCATTTGTACCAGACCCAAAAGACTTACTGAACTTAACAGGATTACTTATTTGGGAGCTCTTTTCATCTGTAAGAGGAGGAGCATTTATATCAGACCCAAAAGACTTGCTGAGCTTACCGCCATTACTTATTTGGAAGCGCTCTTCATCTGAAAGAGGAGCAGCATTTCTCCCACACCCTGGGGGAAAATGTCTGATTGCAGATGGGCGCCGCATGATCTCTTGTAATTGATTTTCCCAAAATTTCCGAAGATTTTGAATTGGTATTTGGAATTGGTTCAATCTTAAACTTGTACAAAAAGATTGCCATATTTAACAAAGCACTTGCCGTATTTAAAAGGCTTGACTAATTTTAATAAGTATCCAGGCTGTCTTGCAGGGCGGCTTTTGCATGTAATTGCATGCAGATTACCTCTAATAGCCGAGACAAAATAAAAATTTCTGCAAATAAGTTCAGATATTATATTTAAAAATTATTAATTTATATTAATTTTATAAATCAGAGTTTTTAATAAAAGAAATAACATTCCATAATATTTAAGTTATACTAATTGTAAATAAGTAAAATAAATTAATAACAAGAGCTACACGCAGTGAAGTTCCTCCCAAAAAGTTATAAAATAGTTATGTTTTAAAAAGTTAGAAATGAAATTATTGATGACAAAAAGTTATAAAATATTTATGTTTTAAAAATTTAGAAATGAAATTATTGATGAGGTGGGACTATTGTGTAACAAGAACAAATGATTAAGCTAAGGATTGTATTTGTTGTCATAACTTTAGTTCTAGAGAATTCTTAATTACCAATTCTTATTTGTGCATTTGGATATGAATCCAATTGAATGCCTTTCCATATCATTATGGAAAATTTTATTATTGCAACCCTAACTCTAACACTAATTAACCCTAACCCTAACCTGATTGAACTCATATTATAACCCTAACTCTAACACTAATTGAACTATAATCGTAACCCTAGGTATCGTTGAAACCTAACCCTAATTGTATCAAAACCCTAGAGAACTCTAATTGAACCCTAACCCTAAAATAAACAATAACCCTTACCTTAATTGAACCCTAACTCCAATCCTAGCCCTAATTTAAGACTAATCTTAACCCTGACCTTAATTAAACCCTTATTGAATTGTAACCCTAATTGATCCCTAACCCAAATTGAATACTAATTGAACCCTAACCCTAAGTGAATAGCAACCTTAATTAAACTCCAACCATAATCCTATTTGAATTTTGACCCTAATCATAACCATAATTCAACCCTAACCTTAATTGAACCCTACCCTAAACATGAGTTCAATTAAGTTTAAGGTTCAAATAGGGTTAGACTTTAATTAAAATTAGGTATAGGATTGAATTAGGATTAGGGTTGGGGTTGGGGTAAAGATTAAGGTTCTATGATAAAGCTTGGGGTTAGTGTTAGGGTTCAATTGGGGCAAGGGTTAGTATTAGGGTTAGGGTTATGGTTCAATTAGGGTTTCATTAATGTTAGTTTTAGAATCATAGTTATGTTTAGGGTTGGATATAAAATTAGAGTTAGGTTTGAAGTTAATTAGTGTTAGTTTTAGGGTTGGGTTATGGTTAGACTTATAAATAGTGTTAATATTGGCTCTAGGAAAATTCATCGCTAGCAATTCACCGATGGAAAATTCACCATCAACAATTCACCGCTACCAACAATTCACCACCATGAAAAATTAACCGCAAAAAATTTATGCAATTAATTTTACGTGTGGTGAATTGTCATGGCAATGAATTAATATTTGCGATCAATAGATTTTACGTATTACAATTTTGTTGAGTCAATACAAATTATAGTTGTTAGTTTATGTTGGTTTTAAGATTGATTTTTACCAAGGACAACTATGACTAGTATAGTTGAAGTTGAGTTAGATGTTATAAAAATATAAATTAATTTATAATATTTTCAAAAAGATAGAATATACATGATTTTTATTTTAAAAATATTTTTAAAGATTATCTTGAATATTTTTAATATCAATTTAGAAAAATTCTTTTTAATTGTAATATTAAATTTAAGATTTTTTTTATGTGCAGTTCCTAATTGTGCTTAAGAGGTGAAATTTTAAGCCAATAACATTTGACAATAATTTATTTTTCAAATATTTTTATTTTAAAATTTGCATCTATACTTTACAAAAGAAATATGTTTGCATAGGAAAAAATTCCAACCTCTAATTTGTCAAGAAATAAAATTGCAATAGTAAATTTCCTAATGATAGGTACTAATGAGAATTAGAATTGATAAAGATGACAAATATACTTAGTTTAAGATTTGGTGAAGAATATTTTGTTGAAAATTATGTTTTGTGATTCATCTTTGTGCCTTCTAACTAAGTTTCTATCAAGTGAATCCCAATAGATTGTGAAATTCAATATTTTTTGTTCTAGGTCAATTTTTTTGTTCTAAGTCAATCTTGTAGCTATGGAGTTATCCTTGCATTTGTGGCTTTGAACCTTTCATGTAGATTCAAAATTTTCATATGGCTTTGAACCTCATGTTTACCTCCTTTAGAAATATTTTCTTTTGATATCTAATCATGGTGGTGTTGGTAAGCACCATTTGAACTTGTGCTAGAAGAGGAAAGAAACTAGCTTCCTACCTTTTTCCTTAGTCAAACTCCTAGATTGATTTAATGATTGTGAGTTCATAGACACTCTAAGTAGAATGCAAATTCCTTGTATGTCCTTAATAGTGCAAATATTGATATTATTTTTTTTCTACATGCTCTTGTAATGATTATGTTGTCAGATCGGAAATTGGGTTATGATGCTCACAAAACTATTAGATTCAAGCTAAAACTCCAATCTCTTAATGAAGCATAAAATAACATGAGAAATCAAGCAAATTGAAAAAAAAAATTATACCTTCTCACATTACCCTTGATTCACCTCCATCTCACTTTGAAAGTCGATATTGTTGTGTTGCTCTCAAATTTTTAAGTGCACAATTTTTTTTGCTGAAGATGATAATGATGACAAGATTATGAAGAATGTGGTTCTGATTGAAAGAGTATGACAGTTAAATTTATAGGGGATTTAGGTACAATCAATGATCAATATTTGATAGTTGATCAATGGTCAGGATCGAATGCTCGATGATTTACATGAGAAAGTTTCTCATTTTCAAAAATGGAATAATGGAAGAGATAAGTGGAGGAGGAAATAGAAATTAGTAATAGTTGAGTGGAGAAAATCATGGAGAGTGGAAGAGTTGCGTGGAGAGAATCACGAGAGATGTAAGAGTTGAGTGGAGAGTGAAATGGAAGAAATAAGTTAAGTGAAGAGTGGGATAGGGTAAGTTTAATTAAAATAAATAAATAAATTTTATTTATTTTCACCCACTCATGAATAACTAATTAAATTAAATAGCTTAATTAATTATAGAAGAACTTAGGGTTAGGATGATTAAATAAATATAAAATATCAAAGATGAGATTAGGTTAGGGATAAAATAATTATTTAATCAAAGAAATGATGAGAAATCTGAAAATTATTTAAATAATTAAATAATTAAATAATTAAAATTATTTAATTATAAAGATGTGAAGAATAAAATTAGGGTTAGACGAAAGTTAGAGTTAGATGAAAGTTAACAAGAAAATGGTACTACAGGCTCAGGATAATTTTTAGTGTCTACATTTTGCCCCTCTTTGAGACAATGTGATTTTTAGCATTGTCTCAAAGAAAAATTAATAAAAATTTGCTTAAGTCCTGCCCTAACGTGCTCTGATGGAAGCAGGATAATATGATGCCCCCTCAGGAAATTGTGAAAAAGATCAAAAAATTGAGCCAAATTAACCGATAAGATGCTTGAAGGTGTTTTGATATAAAGATGATGAAAATTTATGTTTGTAGGGAAATTAGGTCAACATTGGTAACAATAGGATGGCATGGCCAATGCAGGCAGTACAAAGTGGGGGTCTATTAGGGCACCATAGCCCTATATATAGGCTATTTGTGGCAAAATATACCCATTTGTGTTCATTGATTTTAAAAAATTTAGGAGTGTAGTAAGCTTAAGGAGACCTATTGTAGAGCTATGTCGGGTATTTTGAAGAGTAGTCATCGAGCGACACAAGTGTCGACATGTGGATGACTAGTAGGAGTAGGAGATGCAGTATGTACCCCATTGTTTTTGAAAATTTGTCATTTTTGTTGGTGTGAATATATGTCTTTTACCTAGTAATTTATCTTGCTAGGGAATTAGGGGACTTATTCGCATGTTAAGTGTACATAGGATATAAGATTATTTCTAGAAGTATTAGTTTCCATGTCGAGAACTTATCTTATCTAGCTTGTAATGCTTGATTCCTAGGTTGTTAGGTTGTTAGTTATCTCATGTCATAGGATTAAGACACATGTCACAATCATGTTTAAGATTATTTCTAGAAGTATTAGTTTCCATGTCTAGAACTTCATTCATTCCAGTTTGTAATGCTTTCTGATTCTTAGGTTTTTAGGTTGTTAGTTATCTCATGTCATAGGATTAAGACACATGTCACAATCATGTTCAATCCTTTTCCTCATCTTTCCTATATAAGCAAGATTATTGTACTCATATGTAATATACTTCATACCTCATCATTTGATAGGTCTTACTATCAAGCAAGCTCATATTCTTGCATACCCTCTTGTAGAAGGTTTTCATTATTTTTGGAGGTGGTCTTAGGTATAGAGCTAATCTTCATCTCTTACATGGTATTAGAGCCAAGCCTTGTAAAACCCTTCTTAGATCTGAGGGTTGAGCTACTACTAGTGAGAGATCTAGAAGATATTTTTAATAAGGTTGAGTATGCTCTTCCCTTGCACCATATGGTGAACCTGGGAATAAAAAAAATTAAAAAATACTTGGTTTGGAGGGTTTCCCTATGTGGGTCTTCATTGCAGGTCACTTTTGGCTCATATTGGAGGAAATTTGAGCTCATATTTGAGTTCAAGGTGGTTGAGAAAGTTAAAATCAGCGTTTGTTTCACCTAAATTTGATATTTTTGCAAAAGTTACAAGGGTTTGAAGAAGTCAAGATCCAGAGGTAGCACAACTTTTGGCACATTTTCAGCACAAATTGACCTTTTCATTGTCTTCAAAAGGCCCAAGAGATGAAGTTTCATATTAAATATGCCTATATTTGGCGTCAGGTGTTTCTAAGGCAAAAAAAATGACCTGGGCAGGCCATACGACCCTCGGGTACACGCACTGCAACATTATTTTTGCAAAAAAAGAAAATTATAATATAATTTTTGTGGGACTTTATTATTCGAGCTAAAGGTTTTATAAATATTATTGGGAAAAATATTTAAATCTTTTTTGGGTTTAAATAAAAATCTCAACAAATATTATTATATTTTTAGGCATATTTAATAGTCTACAGAGTACATAGACATAATTATAGGTTGACATTAGGGTTTTGTTAGATCATTTTTCAACTGCGCTGACCAACAATCACAACATCGTCCGCCCGACCAGCAGTCACATTTTCGTCAGCTTTGTATTTATTCCTT
>VDFB02134443.1:0-15005 GCA_007258455.2 Sequoia sempervirens | reverse complement strand
CTTGTCAAACACAACTATTAATATAGACAACGATAAGTAATAGTTTTTCCTTAAAATAGGAAAATTCCTTAACAATGTTGTATTGTGTTTTGAGTAATTGATTGGAAGGTAAATTAGATTAAATTTGATATCAAGTGTTGATTATTATCTCTCTCTCACACACACACACACACACACATGTGATTATTTAATCGATGTGTGTATGGATTGTTCACTATGTGTAAATGTGATGCATGTATGTGCTAGTCATACTTTACATTTATGATTCAAGCATGAACTAGTCATGCTATGTATTTATGATGCAGGCATGACCTAGACATACTATGTGTTTATGATATAGACATGAGCTAGTCATATGAACATGTTAATTTGTCTATAAGTGAAGTACCCTCAAGCTAGTCACACTATGTATACATGATGTATGCATGTTATTGTCATATTGTAACATATGGGATGTACGTATGAGTTGATCACTATGTGTAATCTATATATATGATGCATACTAAGTTAATAATTATGTATAGATGTGAGGTATGTATGAGTTGAAAATTATTTAGTTTTATATTCTACTTGGCAATAACATTGTGTTAGTATATTTTCGGGATACACTTGACATCTTACTATTTTATATGAAGTAAACTAAGAGCATAAGATCAATTAATAGTTATGATATAAAAAGAAGTTAAAAATCCCATCCTAGTTGTGTGGATGAATTATTTCTATTTCTATTTTTGGATGAATTATTTACCATTATATGAGAACTTATTCCATCGAGTATAAGAATGTAAGATTATAGAATAAGGTTGTCTTCCATATAATTTGATAATGTTACGAAACTAACACTTCTAAATTGAAGAGAACTTACATAGCCGATTAAAATTGTGTTAAAATGTGTTGAAAATAATAATAATAATAACCAAGAGTGGTTATTAAATTTAACATATTAAAAATGGGGGTTTTTATAGGGGGAGTTGGTCAGACACATAAACAACTGATTTATTGACTACATCTAATCAACAAGCAAGTTGTTTAGGGGAGGCAATTAAGAATTATTAAATGGAATTAAAACCAAATTCTCTGGATGCAAGAGATTGAGAGCAGCACCTGGTTTACAGCAGGAGGTATCTTGGAGAAGGCAAGCAAGTCGCTAATCTTCTTAGAAGAAAAATTACTGACCCTAATTGCTCTAGTGAGGCCAAGTTCAACGCATTCTTCCATTGCCCTCCAAACACCTTTGATGTCCTTTGCTACAACATCATCTGGCGTTATATGAGGATACGGGACACCTTTATTAAGGGCTAGAGGTATGTGAATCAGATACAAATCCAAGTATTCTAGCATCAATTTCCTGTATAGAAAATTCCGAATAAGAAAAGCTCACCAATAATATATATCTGCTTGTATACGATAAAAATGGTCATGTCTATAATCCCGGGCAATTAATTAAATATTTATTATTTAATTAATTTTTCTAAAAATCTCTACATATAGATTAAATTTAATTAATGCACTATATTGTTCATTCATCTTATTCTTCTTCATAATTAAATAAATTTATTTTATTTTAATTATTTTCATACGCCCATTCTAATTAATTAAATAAATACATTTTATTTATTTAAATTAATTATCATTGTTTGAATTTAAATTAAATCTTTTTGATTTTAATTAAATTTAAATATTTTCTTCTATTTTACTTTTCTTTCTAATTACCTAAATATTTCATTTAATTAATTTCATAAATGTGATTTAATTAAATAAACCTAATTTAATTAAAGATCTTATGCTTTCTTTCTAAATCACAACTAGATATTTTATTTAATTGTGAAAATATTCTATTTCCTTCTCATATCATAATTAAATATTTTATTTAAATATGATATCTTTTGCTTTCTTCAAAAAATCCCTACTAAAAGCCTTCTTATCACAAACTTTCTTCTCTTTAAAAGCTTAATTAAATATTCTATTTAATTAAGAAAAAGCTAAATATCATCCACAAATAAATAATTGAATTTTTAATTCATTATTTATCATCTTTTAAATATTTCTTTTATCTTTTTAAAGAAAGATGATTTCTTATCTCCTTATCTTTTCATCTTTCATAAAAATAGAAAAATCTTGTTTTTAGGTTTCTTCTATTTTCTCTTCAATTTCATCTATCTTCAACCGTTCGATCTGTCAAGAATTATCATAGCCATTGATCATATCAGCCAATCAGAAGCTTTTGAAAACTCTATAAATACAACCTCTCACAATTCATTTAGAGGGTTGATTCTTTAGTATCCTCACTCTGTCAAAATTATTCTTTAAATATTCTATCTTTCATCCAATCATTCTCCTTCAAACCTTTATCACATTGTTATGCTGCAGAATTGAGCAACCAACATTCCTCCATTATCAACCTTCAAAATCTTGCATTCTTAGTATAGTATGCATTTCATTTATATCTCGTTCTTCAGTAGCCTACTTCGTTGAGCTTGGCATTCTAGATCTGAGAGCAACTTGAGTAAAGATGAAACGCTGGAGATAGAGGACAATAAGACGACTTCGAAGAAACTGCCATTAACAGTTTGCTTATTTCTGTTTTTCTTTTGGTTTCTTTGATTTAATGTTTTATTGATTGTGTTGTTATTGATTTAAATTGATCATATTTTCATACACACATTAAATGGCGCCCACCATGGGGCCTTGCCCCATTTTTAACATTTATCTGCAGGTTTTTTGACAGGATTTTGCATTCTAGAATTCAACTTTCTGACGAAAATTCTAGTTTTAGAGAATCCAAGGGTTTTCTGTAGAGCAAACAAGGGTTTATGTAGTGCATACAAGGCTTTTAATGGTGTTTTTTGCAGGTTTTTACTAACTTTGTTTTGCAGATCTGACAATTTTTGGACCAAACCGCAGGTTTTACAAAGTTCTTCATATCTTCTACACAGCTATGAATTTTTTTACAAGATTTTTATAGAACTTTGTACATCATCTCAAGAGACTACAATAAAAAAATTGAGGGTTTATCATTATTTTGTGGAAGTTATTGCGATTTTAAGTATTTTCATAAAATTGACTTTTTGGACGTAAATCAACGAATTTTTCAGAACTTTTTACCTTTTTGGAAAGCTCATAAAATTCTAATGGGTGTCTATGTTTTACAGATTTAGTTTGGAGGTCAAATACAATGCAAAAAAGTTCAATCTTCATTTTCTGTATGGTTTTCATAAATCCGCAATTCTGAGAGCAAAACAGGGAATTTTTCTTACTTCTTTACATTTCTGGAAAGCTCTCAGAAAATTAGCAGGGATCTCTTTTTTTATTTTTCATTTTTCAGATCAAAAAAATCATCAAAATACTAAAATATAATTCGGCTCTGTCAAAAGTATCTGAAATTGAAATTTTCTGATGAACTTGTCTTTTTCTTTTCTTTTTCTTTTCTTTGGCTGCATTATAATATTGTTTTTTGATCTTGTAGGTGATCATAAGAAGCTATAGTAGCAGCAATATCAGCCATAGACAGAAAATTGGAAAGCGAATAATCAGGTGCATACATTCTAAGCTTTCATTTCTCATTAATCATTGTTTGTCACATTTCAATTTGGGGGCATAAAATCAATCATTGTTTGCAAACACATTTGGATTTGGGGTTCTTAAAATGAATATTGTCTTCAATCACATATCAAAAATCAGGTCTAAAATTAACCACTGTCTTCATACACATTTGATTTGGGATCTAAAAAGAACAATCGCTTGAACTGTTTTACACACATTTCATTTCTAAGGGAAATTAATCTTTGTGAGTGTGAATCAAGTGTGTGTGTCCAAAACACCTCACTTGGTTTGCTTTTGTCATACCCTTCATAGGAGGCCTGCTTGGAGCACACACCCCTCCAAGGGATGACCTCAATAGAGTGTGAATCCAAAGACATGCTCATTTGGAAGTTGAAATCTTGTCACTCTGAGCTAAGCCCCAAAGAACTTTATACCTTTGGGAAGTGAAGGTGAAGGGTGGGTTACCCCTTTCTCTCGGCTTATTGGCAAGATTTTGCTTCCAAATTATACCTAGTCAACCTTGTGAAAACTCACTTGAGACCTAATTGGCCATGCCCCACTTGACTAGTCATCAGGCTTGTTGTTGTGTATTCAAGTGTTTGCTTAATCATAACATCTGATCTTCAAAGACAAACTTATCATTGTGCTTGGTGTGTGTGTTCATGCATTTACATGTGAAATATTGTGTTTGATAGTGCCCAAGTCAAATTTCCAATAAACTCTTGCCACATCATTCAAATCATACAATCTTGTCATTCCATATCATATCCTAATCATCATCTCTTTAATCCAATCAATATCATTTTACACCATGGAAACATGGGAAGATATGGCACAAGAGGTTGTTCACATGCTTCACACTCTTAAAACAATTCAAAAACCTTTGCCCAAAAAAGTCATTCACAAACTCCATAACATAATACAAAAACTTCAAGCAAACAAGTCACCTCAAATCCAATACCTCGTAACTCAAGCCCAATACCTCATAGCCACATGTCAAATCCAACAACCACAACATCATCCCCTATCCATTCATTATCAACCAATTCCACCTCAACCTAATGTGTCATCCCTTTCCACCTCATACCAATCTAATCAATCCACTTCTTTGAATGACAATTCCACATCAACCTATCAAACCACATCACGACAAACGCATGTGAATTTAAGTCCACTTGGGCAACAAAATCAAGAGCCTTTAAGTTCTAATGCAACCATTCACAAGGGGAATATTGATATAGGTTATGTACTCTCAAAGTATATATACAATAAAAATAAAAAACCTAAGCCAACACCTTCCACCCCTACACCTCCAAAGGATGTGACCCAAGGGCTACAAGCAAGGAATCAAACATCACCATGTCCTCCAACACATATACTTGAACAAACAAAAGAGTCCTCAAATTTCATGCCAAGTCCTTCAAGTCAACCATGTCATCCACAACCCCTTGAGTCAATTCAAGAGTCTCATGTCATAAGTTCAAGTCACCCTCTTTCATGCTCCTATGTTGTTGACCATCAAGAACATGCCAAGTCTCTCCATGAGAAATCCCCATCCACTTCCATTCAAGCAACCCAAGAGGTATGTCAAGAGTCTACTCCCAAGCATGTGGAAACATCAAGCCCTAGTCCTAATCAAGATCAAATCATTTTCATCCAACCTATCCATAATCTATATCATTTTTATGATCAAGATGATATCCATAATGATGAAGAGACTATCCATGAGCAACTTGATCCTATACCCATCCATGAGAAAGATATTCCAAATTCACCTCCACCTAGTCCTATCCATGATCTATCAACATCCACTTCCCTTGATGAGACATATGCCTCCCAAGCACACATAGAAGATCAAACAAATACCTTGGATCTAAGAGAACACAATGCTAATCAAGATCCTAATGATCCTCCATCACCCACTATCGACCCCATTGCAAGTCCTCCATCATATCCTATTGGTCTTTCCACCCTCATTCATGAATTTTCCTCCTTAAAACAACAACCACCATTATCCACTTCACTTTCTCCATCCAATAAGGAAATCGTGTCTAGTGTTCCACCTACACGTAGTCCCATTTTTGATTGCATACTCCAAGGACACCAATCTCAAGATGTTGATACTTCATCCATCCATCCTAAGTCCACTTTCTACCACAAGCCTTATCATATTCCCAAAACATATGTTGCAATTCCACCACCATCATCCTACAAATGTCAAAAGCATGTGACCATACACCTTCCACCATCAACTTTGCCACCATTGCTTCCAACTCCTAATATCCCTCCATCAAATCTGCCACCATTGCTTCCAACTCCTAATATCCCTCCATCTAATCTACCTCCACTTCTCCCAACACTTACTATCCCCATTATCCAATCCCCTTATCCCTCCATCCATAAATACCCTAATATTCCTAATCATGACCAACAAATGCACACATTGTATAAGCATGAAGCTTCCACCCATTCCACCATATCCATGGGATTCAAAAGAAATAATTTCAATGCCTCTACCTATAAATTCAATCATCCTAAGGGTTCTCATGCCTTAGGACATCAATACAAAAATTCAAATCAAAATACATCCAAAAAAGTATATAAGCCCATACCTCCAAAAGTAAAGACCAAAACTAAAATGGTTTGGGTACCTAAGAAAAAAGAAATCAAGTTAAATGAGGCATCCACATCACAAAAATCCCAACCATCCACTTCCACCTACATTCTCATTCCATTCAAAAAAGTCTCAAATTCCTAAAACCTACAAGAAAAAATAAAAAATCATAAAATAATATTTCAAGTCTATGTGGGTACCAAAAGCACTACACTTCCAATTCTAAGCAACATCTTCATTTCTTCCTACACCCCATCCACATCAAAAGATTCAACATTTATCACAACATGTGCAACCATTGGTCATGGTTCCCTTCCATTTCACAACAATTCCACATACCTCCATCTCCCCATCCTTCAACTATTATCCTACATATCTTCCCAACCACCTTCCTATGGTCCATGCTTTTGCATAAACCTATCATCCTCCCTACATAATCCACATCATCATCCACTATTTCCCATCCATTCTTGCATAAGCCTTTCATAATCTGCCATCTACCTAATCCATCTCCCTTTCATGTCATCCCTTACCAACATCTATGAGTATAATGACATTTGACATGGTCCATGCAATGACATCTATCTAGTGGGACTACCAAATTTCATGCAACTAGACACTTGAGTCCCTCCTATCCATATTCCCTCCTATCCAAAAACGACATAAGAAAAAAAGAAAAAAGTAAAGAGAAATCCCTTCGGCCCAATGGTGAAAAACCTAGTAAACAAAGCACTTCTGGATAAGTACCATGATGAAAACCTAGCAAATAGGCATCATGTGAGGTTGATCTTCTATGTCACTTACACTCAGCACAATGTCTTATCTATCCAACTCATCATTTTCATGCCATATCATTTCCATCCTACCTACCATCTTTAGCCATCATACATACCTATCATGTTGAGTCCATTCATCCACCCTTCTCCTTTTGATCTTGATGAAGAAATAGGGGAAAAATGTTGAAACATGCTTTGGATATCTCTTCACATACCTCACCCTTCCAAACAACCCTATCATTATCCTATTGCCATAAGCTTTGTCATGAAAATCCTAAGTCTTGTACCTAGAATGGGGGCATGTTATTCCTATGCCACATAGTCTTTGGAAATCACATCCTTCCTCCCTTATGATGCATCCATCCATTTCATTCACTATGACTTATCCTTTCCATCCATCCATATATCATGAGCCTTTTATCCCTTATCCCATCACCCACCATTTCATCCATCAATCCCCTTGCACTCGTGCACCTAGACTTGGTTTTCCCCTTGTCATTGGTATCTAGCACAAAGGCTACTCAAATTTTCATCCTTTGACACCTCCAAATATTCTCAAAACTCCAAAAAAAATTAAAACATCTCCAAAATCCAAAAATCAAAACATCTCAAACTCCAAAATTAAAACATTTCGTAAATACACAAAAATCAAAAGTCCGTGAAGAAATACACAAAATCCCAAAAAGTCCAAGAAATACAAAAAAATCGGGAAACGCCCGTAAGAAATACTACAAAAAAATCAAAACATTTCAAAAACAAAAAAATCAAAAATCAAAATATCCCCAAAAATACAAAAAAAATCAAATATCCAACAAAAATCCAAGCAATAAAATCATTTCAATCACATCAATTCTTCTATCCAATCATTCAACTATTCCACCAAATCAATCATCTTCATCAAAACCATTGCATCCAATCCACTCAATCACAATCATTCCAATCAAATCAATTCTTCAATTCAATCAATCGATTATCTAATCAAATCACTTCAACCTAAATCATTCCAATCACATCAATTCTTCTATTCAATTCATCACATCCTATCATCCAATCAATCATCATATCCTTACAAACAGTTTCTTCAAATCAATCAAATCATCTTCAATCATTTCGAGCAATAAACCAAATACAAGTCAATCCTTAATCCATACCAATTAAGTTGATCAATCTTGTCAAATTATCCAATCACATCCTTTGGTCTTGACCCTAATCTTGTCGTAAACCAAATCAACCAATCAACCAATCAATTATCATCATCCTTGTGTTGCTCTAGGGATATATCGCTTCCCCACAATGACAACACTATCAACATCATCACTCAATCAATCAATCAACGGTTTATAGCTTGATGGGGGCAATTCCTTGTTTGTTTTTGTATCATTTGTGCATGCTTGCTTGTGTGTGTTATCATTTTATCTTGCATTTATATCAAATCCATATCTTTCTAGCTAATATTCATATCTTGTGTGTGTTGGAATATCTTTTGGCACTATCCTTTGCATCTAAGGTCACATAATACCTTTGTGCATTAGGACTTTAATGCCTAAGTTTACTTCCCCACACGCCTGTGACAAGGCTGTATTAATACCGGGCACTCCAGACACATCGGCCACCTTGGTCCTTATACCTGGTGCATAACGCTCAGTGCTATATCAAACATCATGGTTGCTCACTTCTCTACGCATAACGTATCATTCATCTCCTTCATCCACTTTTTCTCTTGCATCATTTAACTTGTATCCCTCCTTTTATCATTTCTTTATTTCATTTCGAAAGAGAATACCTGCGGTTTGTCCAACCCACCTATCCTCTCGAGGGGGCATCATCGACATCAAAAATCATAAACATATCAGGGGCAAAAATTTTCTTTTTCTTTGAAGCAATGCGTTTCACATATCACTTCAAAGAGGGGCAAAATGTATACGCATAAAAATGGTCATGTCTATAATCCCCGACAACTAATTAAATATTTATTATTTAATTAATTTTTCTTAAAATCCTTCTTACATATGATTAAATTTTAATTAATTTAATTATATTGTTCATTCATCTTATTCTTCTTTCATAATTAAACAAATTTATTTTATTTAATTATTTTCATATCATTCATTCTAATTAATTAAATAAATACATTTTTATTTATTTAAATTAATTATCATCGCTTGAATTTAAATTAATTCTTTTGATTTAATTAAATTTTAACATCTCTCTTTCTCTTCATTTTAATTTCTTTTCTTCTAATTAATTAAATATTTCATTTAATTAATTTATAATGTGGATTTAATTAAATAAACTTTATTTAATTAAAGGATCTTATGCTTTCTTTCTAAAATCACAACTAGATATTTTATTATCTTCTGTTTTCTTCTCATATCATAATTAAATATTTTATTTAATATGATATCTTCTACTTCAAAAATCCTAATTAAAAGCTCTCTTCTTATCACAAACTTTCTTCTGCTTTTAAAAGCTTAATTAAATATTTCATTTAATTAAGAAAAAGCTAAATATCATCCACTTGAATTTTTAATTCATTATTTATCAGCTTTTAAATCTTTTAAAGAAAGATGATTTCTTATCTTCTTATCTTTTCCTCTTTCATAAAAATGGAAAAATCTTGTTTTCAGGTTTTCTTCTATCTTTTTCTCTTCAGTCTCACCCATCTTCAGCCATTCGATCTACCAAGAATTATCATAGCCATTGATCATATCAGCCAATCAGAAGCTTTTGAAAACTTTATAAATACAACCTCTCACAATTCATTTAGGGGGTTGATTCTTTAGTATCCTCACTCTGTCAAAATTATTCTTCAAATATTCTATCTTTCATCCATCATTCTCCTTCAAACCTTTATCACATTGTTATGCTGCAGAATTGAGAAACCAACATTCCTCCATTATCAACCTTCAAAATCTTGCATTCTTAGTATAGTATGCATTTCATTTATATCTCGTTCTTTAGTAGCCTACTTCGTTGAGCTTGGCATTCTAGATCTGAGAGTAACTTGAGCAAAGACGAAACGCTGGAGATAGAGGGCAATAAGATGACTTCGAAGAAACTGCCATTAACAGTTTGCTTATTTCTGTTTTTATTTTGGTTTCTTTGATTTAATGTTTTATTGATTGTGTTGTTATTGATTTAAATTGATCATATTTTCATACACTAATCGCTTATAAAATTCAATACCTGGACTTACTCTAAGCTTTTCCGAAGAGCAGGAATGACGTCCTGAGGATAACAGTCCGTGGCCCAAAGCTTCGAGGTGACAAAAACTTCCTCCCGAGATATCAGACCCTTTTCAATGGCATCCTTCAGAGATTCTCCCAATATGCCTTCTGTGAAATAAATGCTTGCAGTATCAAATGCCCGATAGCCAACCTAAGCACAACGATACCAAATATGTTATGTTTGATAACTGTACCTGAAAATCATTATTACAAAAGGGAGAGGATGCTCAAAGAGACAAGCGATTACATTAACCTACCTGAATGGCTGTAAGTATGGAGGACTTAACATGGTCGATTGGTCCAGAACCTTCGGATATGATAATATCCTCTGCAGCCAAACCAAACCCCATTACAGGCATTCTGGCCCCGTTATTCAGCTGTACTGTTACAACCTCGGCCATTGTCGTTAGCTTGAAGCCCTACTTACAGTGACTTTCTAAATGCAATTAAGAATATTTAGATAAGAGATTGGACAAATTGTTTATACATGCGAATGATTTGTGGACGAGATTTCACGCCGTGTTATAAAACTTACGTATAACAGGAGGATTCCTTTTAGTTACGGTTTTACAGCTACCACAAATCAGAGATCGTACTCACGGCGCATGGGAGCAGAAACTTGGTCTGACGGTACTACTTTTCGTTGACGGTGGTCCCTGCAACATATACCGTGTGTGCTTATCTAGCTCTACCTAGTGGATCGCCATTGTTTTTCCTACCAATAATTTACGGTTGTACATTCAAGATCAAAATTAAATGGTAAATAATAGTCTTAATTTTATTGAATTTTTATTTTTATATTTTATATTATATAATTCAATCTTAATAATTGTTATAATTGATCTTAATTATTTAGCTTTAGTCTTTTCTATATAAAAGATAATTGATCAGATTTTATATTTAATTTTTATTTGTATTAAACATTTTAATAATATTATATGCTTTTTGTTGCTAAAGATAGAAGAGATGATATGAATGAAATCATATAAATTTGTATTCAAAACTTTAATAAGGTAATGATATCGATATTCCTACAAGGATATCTCTTTCTATAGGTACTATAGGTTTTGCATGTTGGTAGTTTGACAACTACAAGTTAATTATTAATTATGTCAGTCATATTCCCTTAAAATGCTCTACTACCTAGATTAAGCATATATGGGAATCCAATCGTAATAATCTTATTTAAATTAGTAATCTTATTAAGGAATTACTTTTATTTATTTAAAACAAATAGCAAGTGCACATAGTTCTAATCCACTAAGGTTGTTGGTTCATGTAAAACACCATTTTGATGTTATCTCACTAGATGTGATATAAAAAATTCATAGCAAGCCTCAACCAAGGTCATTGTCTAGGTTGAGATTTTGAGACTTCTCATTCCCTTCTAGGCTTTAATAGAGAAATTCCCTTCTAGGCTTTAATAAAGAAATTCATTAAGTCATAGGAGAATATTAGTTTTCATGAACCATCAAGTTCTACTATGCCCGTCCCCACTAATAGGTTTCTATTGAGGTAAACCCCACCTCCACCTTCCCCACTAATAGGTTTCTATTGAGGTAAACCCCACCTCCACCTTCAAAGAATATTAGGGTATTCAGGCTAGAACCCTATGATTTTCTTAGAAGATGACCTAGATGAACATGCTAGAACCCTATGATTTTCTTAGAAGATGACCTAGATGAAACTCTAATGTATTTTACAAGGGATTATCATCTTATACCAATTTTGACACCTAGATTTTCTTTTGAAACCCCAATCCCTTTAGCTAAAGATAAGGATCATAATATTTTAGGAGCGAAGAAATCACCAATCTTATAATTGATGAAACCTAGTGAATCAAAGCTTGAGACCAAACCTAAAATTGTGCTCATAAAGAAGAACCAATTTCTTTCTTTAAAATAACTTATATATCCAAAAAAACTCAAGTCTTGCCAACACAACATATTTTATCATTCATTGGTACCATCATAATAAATGCTCAACCATGTAGTTTGTCTCATAGTTCATCAATAATCTATTATGATTAACCAAGAGGAGAGTATTGTGTAATACACCACTTGAATCCACTTGAAATTTGTCTTTACAATGTCTACACTTGGATTATAAAATTATGGATTTGACATATAAGTATAGCCAACCAAAGATCTCTATGGAGTATTCCTTCATATGAATATAATTTTATGGGATGATCACGACTTCATTGATACTAGGTCTCAAGTTTATTCTTTAATTTGTATTCCAATAGTTAGGACCATGTGATATTATTTATTTATAAGAATGAGGTTATAATTTTTTAATAAACATTCAGTGACTATTTCGTCTCATGCTCCATAACTTACCACCTTAAATGAGGATGGTTAGTGGTGTACTCATTTTATGTTCCCTAATTTAATTTGCTCCATTATTTTTGTTAAGAGCATAATTATCATGCTATATGGGTTATATTTTAATGGTAAATTTAACTAACCTAATCAATGTTTATGCATTTAATTTTAGACAAAAAAATGATTACTTTTAGGAATGATAAGTAAATCCAATATTATCATGTGCCTTAGGGGTCAAACAATCTTCCGTAACCCAAAGATATTTTAGTTTACATTTTATCTTTGTTTTGTGGGTTCTTAGTGATTTTTTAGTAATAACATTATTTCTATAAAATATAGTTCTCACCATAAAATTATTTTCTTGCAGTCACGAGTTCAATGCATTTTATGGTTGAGATCAAAATGTAAAAATGTGATGCTAGAGATTATTTCTAATATGGCACAAACTATTACTTGAGTGGGTCTAGAAACTAGAGATCACTGCTAGGAATAGAATTATAGACCAATATAAAATAAAATGAATGCAAAAATAAAATATAAAAATAACACAAAACAAAGAGGCACATATATACATGTTTCACCCAATATGGACTATGTCTAGAGAGAAACAACTAGTTCTTCCTTTATTGTATCCAACAAAATGAAGGGGTACAACCTACAACACATCTATTGTAACTTCCTATTTTTTTCTATCATAGTCTCCTCACAAAACAATCCAACGCAATACTCACTCGTAATACAATGCCATCAAAAAAGGGGGTTGCCTCCTATGGCATGAAAAGCCAATATAATCTCTAATGTCAGATTTGTGACAAGTGATAAATGATCTAAATTTATAATGAATAAATACATATAAAATCTAGTTTTTGTGGGTGCTTCCCCAAACCTTCGTCATGACACATAGACCCCTCGGTCCCCACAGGGCTGTACCCTCCCATGCTTTAAATATTGACAAATTAGGCTCTATAAGCAACATTCTCCCAATTGGAGATTGATCATGACAACTCTAGGAAGATAATCAAACTCCACCAACAATCTCCCACTTGGAAACTGATCACAACAACTCCATTGCTACTACTCCTAGTGGACTAGGGTCCATTTTGGACATGGCAAGTTTCTCATCTTCACCAACATCCTTCGAGGCCAACTAAAACTGAATTGGAAATCAGTTTCTCTGGTGTTATATGAGGATACAGGACACCTCTGTTAAGGGCTAGAGGTATGTGGATCAGATACAAATCCAAGTATTGTAGCTTCAATGTCTTGTATAGAAAAACCCCAATAAGAAAAAGGTCAACAATAATATATATCTGCATATAAAATTCAATCCCTGGACTTAACCCTAAGCTTTTCCAAAGAGCAGGAATGACGTCCCGAGGGTAACAGTCTGTGGCCCCAAGCTTTGAGGTGACAAAAACTTCCTTCCGAGACACTAGACCCTTTTGAATGGCATCCTTCCAAGATTCTCCCAATATGCCTTCTGTGAAATAAAGGCTTGCAGTATCAAATGCCCTATAACCAACCTAAGCACAAGTATACCAAATATGTTAGTAGTTTTGATAACTCAATTCAAAAATCATTATTATAAAGGGAGAGGATGCTCAAAGAGACAAGGATTATACTTGAACCCAATCAACGGCTCTAAGTATTAACGAATTTCTAATATGATCGACGGGTGGAGCCTTTGGATACCATGGATATCCCTCTCTGCAGCCAAACCAAACCCCATTACAGGCATTTTGGCCCCATTATTCAGCTCGACTGTAACAACCTCGGCCATTTTTGTTAGCTTGAAGCCCTACTTACAGTGACTTTCTAAATGAAATTAAGAACATTTAGACAAGAGATTGGACAAATTGTTTGTACATGCGAATGATTTGTGGACGAAATTTCACGCCATGCTCAAAAACTTACGTATAAAAGAAGGATTCCTTTTAGTTACGGTTTTACAGCTAGCGTAAATCAGAGCTCGTACTCACGGCACATGGGAGCAGAAACTTTGTCTAATGGGCCTATTTTTTCATTGATAGTGGTCCTCGGGACATAATTGTGTGTGTTATTCTAGGAGGACATAGTCTTTCATAAGTCCCACGTTGAGCAACATAACATCTAATTATAATACATTTTTTATTCATAAGTCAACAAAAGTAGTCCACTACACCATTAAAAAATATATTTACAATTAGTTTATATTTGTCCCAAACACAAATAGTTATTCAGAGTCTTACATGCTAGAAAATATTCAAAGCACATATGACACCACCATCTTACAAGCTAATTTTCTTGTTAATGGCTTGTAGCATTAAAACATGCAGTCAAAATATAAAATTAGTATAACCAACACTCCCCTTAAATATCACCACTTGTATTACATCACCATCAATATCTTCACAGATCCCATGCATGAGAACTAAGAGCCAAGACTGTCCCATCACCAAATCCAATCGAACCCACCCCCTATCCCACTTTCCCAACAACACAACACTCAAAGGAAAATCAATCATTCAGAAGTGTCCCA
>VDFB02134442.1:27551-82596 GCA_007258455.2 Sequoia sempervirens | reverse complement strand
TTAGCAATAGGTATTTTTGGTGCCTTTTCCAGGTCATGTAAGCATTTGGAGGGAATTTTAGGCAGTTTATTTTTGGCGTAAAACATTGTGATTGCACATTGGAGGAAAGTTTGGAAGTTTAATCAACAATTTGGTGTTTCAACTCCCGTATTTTAAGGTTTTTCTTTGGTTTACAGAGCAGAAAATTGGCTTAAGAAAGACTCCATCAATATTAAAGATGTCACTGTTAAAAGATCATAAAGTGGTTTCTTTGTCATGAAGAACAACAAAGGTATCCATCCACCAAGCCACTGTCATGAGGGCATCATGCATAGCAGCCAAGAGAGTTTTGTAGTTGGGGTTTTAGAAGTATTAACTTCACACTTTCAAGAGGAAAAAACCCCATAACAGCAGATATCAAGCAAAAGTGTCGGTCTGAGAGTACATTGCAAGTCTGACAAAAGAAACAACCATTGAATGCAAAGAGTGGTGGTTTCCATTTTTATAATGCGAGATCTTGTTGAGTAGCATTTTCTGAGTTGCAACACCAGTATCATTCAAAAAAGGGTGGAACATTAAACAAAGGTTACAATCTAAAACGAGGGTTTCCAAGTGGAAATCTTGAATCCTGAAACCTCATGCTTCCCTTTATTTGTTTGAGATGCATTCACTTTTATCAGTGGCCTTTTCCACCGATCTTGAAGAAAGGATATTGAGGAGGCATGCCCTATTTTTTGAAATTGTAATTGTAAATCATGCCTGCGTGAAAATGGCCATGTGAAATTAATGGTTGGTGTTATTTTGACTCTCAAATTATCAATTCAGACATTCGTTGTAAATCTGACTTGGGTTATTTTAATACATCCCCCACAAATTGAAACAAATAACTCTAAGAAGCTGCTTCATCTGAGGTATATGCTATCTATGGTTTCTCCTATGCTTAAACATATTTATACTGAGCAGTCTTTGGAATAGGAGATGGAAGCCAAAATTAAAGGTACATAAACTAGCGTGCAGAAGTTGTATTGCTACTTTCTTATATTTAATAATTTTAATGGATGTTACACTCCTGATCAAGGGTAGAAGCAGTGATAGATGTTGAAAGGGAAAAACTAAATCAAGATGAAAGTGGTTTGTAGTAGTTTGTATTGGTATTGGTATGAATGGCTATGTGGTGAGCTATTTGGGGGACGACCAAAGGAAAATTCAAAGAAGAGACAAAAACAATCAAAGCTCTTGATTGCTTTGATTGGAATGAGGTAATGATTTTTAATTAAGCTTGTAACTTTGTCATTTGAATTGTAATGAGATGTTTCTTGCTTTCAAATAGTGTCTTTTGTCCTACTTATGAAGCACCCAGCTGTGTCTGCCACAGTTATCCTAAAATTGTAGTTATTAAATAGGTCATGCATGTACCAGGTGATGTTTATATGATCATCTTACATGTGGCCAAGACCACCTACTCAAACTTGGCAACTTTTGAGCTTTAAAAATACTTAAGAACTAAATTTGTAAAACTCTTTGGCCAAGGGTATTTTATATTTACCTTTTGAGAGTAGCCAGAAAACTCTTTATTGTTTGTATCTACCCCTTCTTTCCTTGTATTTGATATTTGTATTATCCTTAAAACTTGTTTTTTAGGTGAAAAGGTTGTCTGTAGGTTCTCTGAGATTTAAATTAGAATGAAAAAATTATCAACTGGAGAATTTTCACATATTTTGGTAACTTACAGTTTCCCACAAAAAGTTAACTAAAAGTTTGTGATTTCAATCATTTGCCCCATACTCACCCATTATTGATTGACTGAATGAGATGATTTAGAACTGCCAAATTCTTCTAGAAAGCAAGAATTTGAGAGCTTCCTTGCAACAAACATGTATTATAAATCTTGCAATCATTATAATCTAGCAAGTCTCTTCTAGAGGATCTTTGCCAAACAATCATGAGCTCTTGGGTTGTGACCACATTTTTTGTTTGAGTCATAATGGGGATGGCGTTAAGAGTATGTTGCACTATGTAGCTCAAGAAACAATTGAAGCAACACTGTTGCCATCACATTATGATTGAATTTAATGACAGAGTTCTCATGCAAAGCTCCATATTTGGATCGATATATTGTAAATACTTTAGTTGCATTGTCTAGCAGATGCTTTCTTTTGCTGAAAATTATTTCTTTAGCTGGTGAAAATCTGTAGACAGTAAAAAAATAAAAATCAGCAGAAATAGTAGACCATAAAGTGTTTAAAAATATGAATATTAGAAAACGAAGATAATAAAAGCTTGAAGCTTAAAATTGGTTTTCTTGCTCTTTCTTGTAATGTTTTTCACTTGACTAATTTTAATTCCTTAGTGATATCAAATACCATTTGTAATGTCAAAAGGAGTTTTGCTATTGAGTGATCAGATAATTACCTAAATTTGTATGTCAGGGCATGTACTGTGTATTATTTTGATATACTTACTGTATGGTCCCATGGGGGGCTTGGGATTATATTTTCATGGATCAAGTGGTCCCATGAAGCAAAAACATTTATGCTATAGGATTAATTGGAATCTTTTCCTAAAAAATAGGATCCCTTACCTTTCAGGACTGCAAATTTCAGCGGGTGAAATTGAGGTGGGGCTAAAATTGCCCCTACATCTTAGGAATTTTTTCTACCACTTGTCTATCACTTAAAATTTTTAATTCCTAAAGAAAATAAAAATGAGAGAATTTTTATCAAAGTACTCCAGTCCGTTCCTTAAATTTTGGAGCTCAAACTTTAAGTTGAATTGAAAAATTGAATTCATGGGACCACCACCTTTAAAATATTCCTAAAAAATCTCAGCAGCACCCACTGAAATTTTTTAGGAAGCCCTCCTCCATGGGACCTTACCCTTAAGCATTGTCAATTTTTGGACAATGTCCCTCTTGGCTACTACTCTTGGTCATTAATGATGTTGGACAATTACAAAAGTAGAAATCTCTTGTTTTTTTCAACAAACACGAAAGGAAATAGGAAAACCAGAACTAAACATCAAGCATTCTCGATATGAGAACCAAAATTATGGAAAAATTTCACCAAAGCTTTACTACATTAACCAAAGGCAGCCTATTTTCTAGCAAACATATTAAAGCATGACCTTTGACATAGTCACATTCACCATAATATTCTGGAATGAAACCAAACATTAGCCATTCTTTTTTGCATAACTAAGTTTTTTTAAAATTCTCACTATATGTTGACTACACTATTAAAGAGCGCCTATTTTCCATCAATACATAAGAGCACAAAGATCACATACCTACACTCAGAATAGCACTCTGGTTTTCATAAAAGTTTTTTTTTTTTTTTATATTGGTATTGGTATGTGTAAATATGTCCTCAAATATGTGCTATAAAAAAGAAATTATCATTCCATCCAAACATCAAGCTAGCTTGCAAAGTACAGAAAACAAACCAATGACCTGGGCTGTTTAAAGTTTAGCCAACCTCTTATAAAAGAGGTAACACCTTTTTAAAAACTAAACTAAGGAAAAAAACACATAAAGCTAATATTGCAGCATCCTTCAAAAGCACGGGAGTTGTCACGACATCTATCATTATTTAGTTTAAAGAAACTACCATTGCTACTTGATGTCTACCTCTTGCATTTTCAGTAATCCTGTCTCAATAGTGTTGAGAACCTTCAACTTTAACTCCAGTATAATTATTAGTATATTGTAAGACAACTTCAATACAATTTTAGCACTATATTGAACATTTGAAAACAAATGAGAATACAAACCTAAATTGGCCATCTTTTATCACATTCAAAACGACATTATCCTTTACTTCAACAGCTTGGATTTGATGAAGAGCCACTTGATGACTACTCAATTTTCTTGTCATTGGCATTGAAATAGAGATTAAAACCAAAATTTTGGTTGTTGGTGACTATGATTGTATGTTTATTTATTTTGTATGAAAGCTTTGTCTTAGGTTATCAATAAGTTTGTATCTTATAAGCAAGCTATATAGGTGACTTGGAGGGTTGAGGAGGTTATCTATATAAGGGTATTTTTTATCTTTTTCTTATTTGTTACTGTGTTGAATTTGACATTTGCTTCAATTTTTGCATCTCTGGAAGGAGAAAATATTGTTAACTTTGTCAAAATATAAGTAGTGTTCATAACATGCTGAAAGGAATGATGAAGTAATGATTAAGACTTTCTCTTGGAATTGTTAATTATCTTATTTGCAGAGTCTAATTTGTCGATGCCTTTAGACTTTTGTTTTTCTTTAGGGTTATAAATTAATTTGCTTTAGCTCAAAGTTTGATTTGCAAAAAATGTTCAAGGTTTTTTGAGACTGTGGGCTCTGCTTAAGACATTCGTTTTTTATTTATTATGTTTAAATCAAGCTATTTTATTTGAGAAATAAGGAACAATTGTTGATGTTGGCTTTTGATTACTGAGTAAATAGGAGATATTTGGTTATACAAAGAATTTTTTTAATTATAGCATCTATGACTGATCAACATAGATGAAATGGGAGGAAGCTACAATAACTAATTGGGAGTGATAAAATACAATCCAATAATAGAAAATAAAATGGGTAAATCAGTATCAAGTGAATTTATTTGTCAGAATATACCAAACATAATTAATAACAGTTCTATGAAAGGATTACTCCTTGTAGAAAAAATAGCTCTTGTAGCTAAGAGAAGTTGGGTGGTAGAGACCAGTGTACTTTTTGAGATCAGAGTCAAGTGTCTAGATCCTTGTTGATGGCAATTCAGAGTCTAGTGATGCCCTTGGAACAGTTTGGGAAAAGAAGGTTCTGACTGAAGCGATGATGCCACAGTTTGAGTCAAATCTAGATTATAGTATTTCATTGTTAAATTATTAATAAATGTAATAACCTATTATATCTTTTAATTTTTTAATAATTAATGTCATAAATATACTTTTAAATTTTTATTTTGTAGATTTAGTTTTTGATGCACCTTAGCAATTTTGATTTTGATAAGTGTTGATATCTTCTACTCTTTGGGCATAAGGTCATTCCCAAATTATTTATTTATTGTAAGGAATATGCAATTAAGAATTCGGCTTTCTACTAGTTTGAAGGTTCTATACGTAGTGGAGGTGGAATATTATAAGAACTTTCAAATATACATATTATTTGTAGTTGTGTTGACCTTTATGTTATTTGTAATTACAATAATGGCCTGTAAAGTTTAATTTTGTGTTTTGTATTGCAGGTTGAGATCAACATTCATCAATTTTTCAAAGGATACTTGGAGGGTCGTATTCATAAAAATGGCTAGCCTGAGATGTTGAAGCTAAAAGATTGGCCACCATCAAATTTATTTGAAGAGCGGTTACCTCGACATGGAGCTGAGTTCATTAGTGCATTTCCAATTCATGAGTATACGCATCCTAAATGGGGCTTGTTAAATATTTCTACCAAACTTCCTTATACTTGCTTGAAGCCTGACTTAGGTCCAAAAACATACATTGCATATGGGACCCGTGATGAACTTGGTAGAGGCGATTCAGTAACTAAGTTGCACTGTGATATGGCTGATGCAGTAGGCTACATGACTTTAAAATGCTTGAAATTGTTGAACTGTGCCAGATCTTATAATTTAATAAGTCCTTGATATTTAAGCAAATTGCTATGAGGTTGTTGCAATTCCTTTTATTTATGTATTATTGTTTGTTCTCGCATGCATATACATTCTTACTTTTGACTTGATGTTTTTTTCTTTGGCTTATCTAGGGAAGGGGTTCAGAACCTTGTTTGTGGAACATGATTATGCTTTCTCATTTCTGATAATCTTAGACTAGACAGGCTAATGATGATTCCAAAGTCTACTTTGAACTCTTTCTAAATAGAAAGTTGATACTATATGCAGGTCTACAATTGGTAATATGGCATACTATCTAGGGATAGGGGCTAAGAACTGAATATCTTATTATCTAAACGCTTCACAATTGCAATGTTTTCTTTTATTGTTGTTATTTGTAGTAAAATTTTGTAGTATTGTCACAGATGCCACTGCTTTTGTATCTATGGTACATATTTCTCACATTGCACGATAGGTCTTTACCAAGTTTGATCTTATCTTAGTACCTTCTAATGATCTATCTACATTGTTGTACCAGTCCTATTATTGCTATTTAATATGTTATAAATTTATTTTCCAATTAATGTTTCAAGTAAATGTACTAACACACACAGGCAATGTGAAATTCCCACGTTGGCAACAAGATAAGATAGAAAAAATGTGGAAGAAGTTCAAGGCACAGGATTTAAAGGAACTACATGGATACTCATACTAGAGCAAAAATGGAATTGATGGAAAGGGTCAGGATAAACCAGTGAATTCAGAGCCAAAAATAGGTGAACTTATTAGATCCAAGGTTGCTGATGAAAAAAGACCTTGCTCATCTCCCCATGAGGATAAAATAGCTTGCTCTTCCTCCCCAGTTGAATTGAATTTTGATGAAATTGAGGTCAATGCGACTGGATATTTAGTTGAGAACTTAGAGGGACAGGATTCAAATATGGTTGAAAATAAGATTTCTTTCCTGGGAAAAAAGAGATCTGAGGAAAGCATGGCAACAGAAGTTTATACTATGTGCAAAAAGAAAAAAGAAGTATTGACCAGTAAAGAGAACAACTCAAAGGTTGCATATGGTCGGGCTTTGTGGGAAATATTCTATAGGGAGGATGTGCCGAAGCTACAAGCCTATTTGTGGAAAAATTGGAAAGAGTTCAGGCATCTCAATGGTGCCTCAGTAAATTTTGTAAGTGTTATTTCTCATGTTAAAATTATTTCTTAATAAAATTATGTTATTGCAAAAATGTCATGTACAGTATGTTGGATTTTGAATTTTTTAAAAGAATATATTTGTGCTTGAGGTTGTACATCCCATTCATGATCAGACACTCTTCTTGAATTAAGATCGTAAAAAGAAGCTGAAGGAGGAGTTTCGTAAGTAGCATTTGAGGCTTTGTGTGGTGTTGTTTTTTGACTAGGCATGATGTAGAACATATTTTTGCTACTAACTATTCTTTCTGTGTGGTCAATTTGTTTTCCTTACAAAAATGGAGCCATGGAAATTTGAGCAACATCTTGGTGAGATAGTATTTATTCCAACAGGATTCCCTCATCAAGTAAGAAATCGCAAGGTGAGATACTGATATCGAATAATCTTTGATATTTTCGTCCTTTTTTCCTCTTTATGTAATGTGATTATTACGAGTTTCAAGTTCAAATTGCGACAAATTCTCCAATGCTTTTAAAAATATATATATATTTAGATATAGCAAGACTATCGAAGATAAAAAAGAGTTATCCTTGGGTTTAAATATTACATTTTTTCTTGGAAATAGTAATGTACTTGTTTATAGGGTTTAAAATCATGATCAACTAGTTTGGGACCATCAAATCCAATTCTGAGATTTGCTAATAGGTGCCATTCCCAATTTTCTTGCATCTACATGTTTGGCTTTCAAATGAGAGAAGGATGTCAGAACATTGGTTCTCCACAATAACTTGACATTCAGAATCACAATTAGATGTATATTTGTTCAGCCTTCATTTATATACTGAGTATGCTTTGAGTTATTTTGGAAAAAAACTTGAGCTATTTCAAGACTTTTAAATATTCAAAACAATTAACTTGGGTATGAAAATAATAATGTTTACTTGGAGACATGGTATGCTCAAAACCATCAAATCCAGTTATGAGATTTTTTGACAAGCGCCACTCCCAATGTTCTTCCATCCACAATGACTCAGCATTCAAAATGACTCAAAACATTAGAAAGAAGGATGCAAAAACATTGGTTCTCCACAATGACTCAGCATTCAAAATGACAATTAGATGTATAGTTGTTGGGCCTCCATTTATATGATAAGCATGCTTTGAGTGCTTTAGAAAAATGATCTTGAGATATAGCAATAATTCTAAATCCTCAATCTTGTCCTGAAGTGTTGTAGGGGCGACGAGAAGCACTACCCTTCAAGCTATAAGGGTCTTCTCTGTGAGGGAGCAAGGGAAATGTTACTTGTTGCTTCTGAAATGTGTGAATCTTAGATTATGGAAGTACATACAATCTCTAAGCTACCACATGGATCAGATGCAAAGAATGGCTCTAAAGAATATAACGGAACAATAAATTCCAATAACCAAATTCCCATGTTCAAGTGCTTAGTCAAATAAAAATACTCCCACTGGAGTTTCACTAGCACATACTTTGACTTACGATGATGATGACAAATTTGAGTGAAATTTCTATATGTATATGTCTAATAATAGTAGGTGGGTCATATCCTTAGGTAATGTTCAATACATTTGTGCTAACATGCTTCCCCTGTTATGAACCAAGTAGTTCACTTAGAAAGGAGATGACCAACTTTGTATTTTAACTAGTGGAAGAAATAATGGGTTAGGAGAAGCAATGAAAGATGGAACTTACACCTTGGGATGTTTAATGATATAAAGATCATTTTCCTATTTATCATGTATATCCTAACTTTTCTAAGTGTAAACTCATCTATTTCCTTTGTCTAGACTAATATAGCATTTAATGCCTATTAATAAGGGTAAATTGTTGGCTAGATTAATTGGTACAATGCTAACATCATCAAAGAAAGATGCATACCCTTCATAATAAGGCATAATTCAAGGATGGTCTTCCCACCACCAATGGTGGCTTCTGCTATAATGACACCTATAAACAATTTTGCCACCAAAAGCAACTACCAATGAAAAAATTGAACCAATAATTATGGGAAAATATTAATAGTTCCCAAGAATGATGATGGCTTAACAAGTCATGTGTGACAAAATAGTCTTTCCCATTAATGCATGTGTCCTCTTTTGTGTTCGTGCTTTAAAAAAAAATGAATCACCAACCATTTATTCCATCAATGCTGCCAAGAAGAGACCAACATGGTTGCAAAATCAAGAAGACTGGACAATATGATGTCCTTAAAAAGAACTCAACTATTGCTATGACCAATCATCAGTCCATCCATTATTGGTCCTGACTTTTGGTGCCATTACATGACTTTGGCATATGTGCTTCTTCATAGCCAAATGATAAACCTAATGGCAGGAATTGTGATACTTGGATTGAGAGTGAGAATGCACCTCTTTCCAAAATTTTGGTGTCAATATGGCCGAGCTTTGGATGAGTATATTTCTATTTCTGACAATAAGATGAAGAATCTATTGGTGGTTCAAGATCTCATTCCTTTGATGAGGAGAATCAATTGATGGTACATGATCTATTTTAGTTTTATCAATGGTAGAACAATCACAATGACTAACATCTATTGATGTAGATTCAGAACATTTGTTGACTGCTTGTTATAGTCTTAGCTTGGGCTTGATAGGAGTGACAACACCCTATCCATATTTTATTTTATCAAGTTTGCCACTTGCATAACTCATTTTTTGAAGCAATTTGGATCCAATACCTTTCACGTGCTTCTCAAAATCACCCAAAAAAAGACTTCTCTTTTTTGACAATCCAAGTGTGATGATCTTGGAAAGTTTCTTATAAAGATGTGGAAGAAATTTTATCATTGGAGGAACTAGATCCTCCTGCAATATTTTTATGTAAAGGGCCAAAAGTAATGAAGTCATTCTTTGATATAGAAGCAGATATTTCCATTATTTTATCCTGTAATTGCTCAAGCTTTTCTTTGTTTATTTTCATTCTAAAGCTTCTGTAGAACAAATTTAATCTGGATGTAATTGGAAATCCAATTGACAAATTTACTAAATTGCAAAAAGTTAATGTGCAATGAAAGCAATGAACTGAAGTATAGGAAGGATGAATCCAAAAGAAAATGAGAGTTATCTGCAAGAAGGTTACTCTAAGAAGAGATGTGAAGCCACAATGTTGATTTTAACATTTGGATGATCCTTTATAGTTATTTCTGGCAAGAAATGATAAGTATAAAATTAGGAAATGAAACAATTCACCCAGGGATCTGAAAAGCCATGTAACTGTTGCATTTGAAGGTACCTATTGTGATATTTCTATCACACAATTCCAAGCATTTTTTGGGGATCCTATTTGCTTGTAAAATGCCTAAGACAAATTATCACAAGAAACCTAGAATAGATTCTAGGCTTACTAATGCATATTGCAACTTCAGATTTTTAGCAACGGTGATGAAACAGAGCCCCTAACAAGGTGGGCTACTAGTTTTTTGGTTATTTTGTTTTTCAAAATTGTCCCTAAATGCAATTTGGATCAAATTCGGTGGGGTTTTATAAATTTCAAATGTTAAGATTTCATTTATTAACACACCTATTTATATTTTTCACAAAGATTAGTAGCATGTCTAGAATTTTTTTTATCTTCAACAGCCTTCAATCTGACAATTTCCTTAGTAAAAATTCTGGATATTTTTATCTTTAGCAGTCTTTAAACATAATTTCCTTCACAAGGGATGATTAAGGAGTTGTAAGTTGTAAATATACTCGTCCTTGTTGGCAATTTATTTCCAAAATATACTAACCTTTTAAGAAGGCTTTGACATTGTTAGCTTCTCAAGAGTCTCCCACACCCTTAAGTGATTTAAAATTCTCAAGATGGAACAACAGATCAAAGAAAAAGTTTTGATATGCTGAAGATATTTTCTTCCCTATTTATCCACCAAACTATCTCACTTGTCCTATTAACAAGTATTGCCTATGATAAAATCCCACTAGCCATAGTAATACTTTGAGTTCTCCATTTTTTGCAAGCTTAATCTAGTTGGAAAACAACATGACTAAGGGATGAAAAAGTTTAATCCAGGATGCAAATTCCCTAGCACCACACTACCAGTTTAACCACAAGAAAATGAAATATACAATCCAGTTTTCCTTTATTCCTGCCAACTTTTTTTGGAGCCTTTGGAAAAACCAAAAATACCCAAATCTTGGCACTTGCAGGACCTGGAATACTCTAAGGGATTACATATTCAGATACAAATTTTTTACATTCAAAAAGTATAAAAAAAAAAAGAGAAAATACTTGATTTTGGGATGTGGTAACGAGAGGATGAAGAAACCTTGTTTCCTCATAAATATTTCATCCAAAATCAAATTATCTTTAGCAAACACTTTTGGAAAGCTATTGAGATTGAATAAACAATGTGAAGAAAAATTTGGGAAGTATGCAACAGATTTTTCTCAATCCTCAACAAAATTTATGATACCCTAAAGTTTTCAAGTCAATATCTTAGCAATTGAATGATGAAATCTAGAAAACAATTTTTTTTTTGGAATTCTCTTTTGGAGGATAATTATATTAGTAATAACCTACGAATAGATAATTGTGAGAATCTGCTTGCTTGCTGCAATCAAAAGAAGACTTTGGACTCTTGAAATAAGTTTCCACTTGTTCACATCAATTGACACATCTCTGCTTTGCTATGGTCATGACTAGACTTAACACATCTTCATATTCACAAACATCGTAACTCTTTCAACATCTTCACTTCACAGTGCAGATCCTCAAAACTATGTTGATACTAATATAAAGATTATAAGGGTTTTGGGATTCACCTTGTATCCATGCATGAGAAATCACTTCCTATGGGTTGGAATCTTGTGAATATGCCTTATGAGACAAAAGAATTGGAATATGCTTCCTTTGAACCTTCGGCATCTAGAATTTGACTGTAGAATCTCCATTTTCTGAGACCTTCCTACCCTTTGACATTCTTATCTCAATCGTTACAAATTCCTATTGACTTCTCACCCATTTTCCCAATGCAAGATATCATGGAGCAACATGAGGTCACTACAGAGCTTCACCTTTGCATTTAAAAAAACTAGGTAGAATAGGGGAACAAGAAAATATGATTTGAAAAATGGTTGTTTGAGTCTCTAACCTTGTCTTTCCTAAATGGTTCACAAGGGTAAGGAAAGGTTGATTTATGTGTTACCATTTTTCATTCATTGGGGTACATGACACTTGGGGTGATAGAAAATGTAGTTAGTGCACAATGTCTATTGTTATGTTTTGATAATATGGTTTATCTAACTATGCATTAATTGTTTGTTAGATTCAGGTATTTATAAGAGTTAGTTGATTGTTTTGTTCCTCTTGGCAACTGTCAGGTGCTTTAAATAGATTTTGTATCATCAAGGAAAGAAGTATGATCTAGTTGGTTTGACTTTAATTCTTGGTTGACCATCTCATGTCTTCTTCTGTAATAAATTCATGTGCGAATAAAGATATACTTTTACTCCTTTATCTGGTATGCATTACTAATTCCATTCATTATTTATAGAATTTATTTTATTAGATAGGAGAGTAAATAGAATACAAGTGTCTAGTGGTCATTTAGTAATGGACTAACATGAATTGTCAATAACATGAAACCATAAATTAGATAGAAATGAAAATGTAATGGTAAATGGGGTTGGGGGGCCTCTACAAGAGATGATATACTTGTATGCTTATACATAAGTGCAACTGTGGTAACATACTACTAATTTGTTTTCGAAATATCTTGATAGATTCATATTCACAAATTTAGACCTGAAGGCACGAGACTCAAAAGATTTACTTACATACCACAACTAAGAAGTATTCAATTTGAATGATAGAAACATCTATAGTAACTAGTATCCCTCTGGCTACCTTACAATCAAACAATATAATGTGAAACTTGAGGTTTGATCATGGATCATCTTGATTGTTTTCCAGCTTCAAATTGATGCATTTGTTCAATCAGAGATAACTCCAACATCACTTTTGGCTAAAGGAGATCATTTGATCATAACTCAACAATAAGATGCATGTGGGGATCTCATCTAGGTCTATTTTAAATCTATGGCAGATTCATGGATTCATGTAGGCTGAATCCCCAAATCCCAAAACAAGGACTTAACATTTTTCCCCAGGCCCACCTCAATGGCATTGGCTCAATCATGCCTACTCACTCCATCAAGGATCAATATCTGGTGCTTATTTTCCTTAGACCTTTGGGCATCAATTGCTAACTGTGAACATCCAATTGAACAAACTTGGGATAGTGGGACCCACTAGTTTCAATTCTAAAATTCCTTTTCTTGATTGACATGTGGCAAGATCTTACTCATCTGCAGTTCTTGTGGCAAAAATGTCTTGCTTCAAGACTCGAGCTTCCAATGATGCAATTGTGCAAATGGGTGACACATGCCCCAATCTTTCACGTTGAGCTCCACATATGGCATTGTCTTGCTTCTCCTAACTAAGCCTGTAGGTCAAGTCTCCTTAACTCGGGCTTAATTAGTCATATGGGTTCCGACATGTCCTAAAACAACTGAAGTGATCTCCCCAGATGTGGCTATTTCTAGCTATTTTAGGAAATGTGATACTTGAACCATAAACTTAACAAGGGCTCAAGAAATAGAGGATCTGAATGGCAATGCTTTTCATGCCGCAAGAAACAACACAGGCCCTAGGTCGTGTTTCTCTTTTAATGAACTTGCAAGAACATCTCTATCCATCAAATGACAAGCACATAAAAAAGATTAAGTAGCATCTAGGGAGCACATGGAATCCTATTTTTAAGAACACATCTATTATGTATTATGGAATGAATAGTAAATCTTATGCATGTCACTTAAGAGCTAAATGCTAGGCTTAAGCAAACATACCATCATAATTCATCTCCTTATCAGCCTCATCTATTTAATAGGTCAAAGGGTAATGGAAGATACTTCTTTCTACTATAAAAAAAAAATCTATACATTGCTTGCCTTCCTTTATAGGGTATAGCATTCATTCACTCATGTCCATGACTCTATAGATGAAGCAATTATCATTATAGAGAAAACAAAAACAATAAAGACAAATTTAATTTCCTCTATTGATTGTATTAATGGCGTCACACCACTTAAATATCATTCTCAACATGGATACTTGTGCAAGGACTGTTGATGACTTGTGGTTATGTGCAAAAATCAGTCTAATTGTGTTGGTTCTACATCATTTGAAACTTTATTTGTTCTAGTTTCCTACATTCTATTGCATCCAATAGAAGGCAGGTAAACTTGGTATTCAATTAAATTTCTTTTACCATGTGTTTTCCTTTCCTGCTCTTGTAAAATGAAGTATAACCCAAGAGACATCATTTTTGCTCTATGAACTAGCCTGGATCTCATAAAATGGAGTCTTCAATAAGATTTTGGTTCTTAAAAAATATGTATCCAACATGTTTCCCACATAAATTCTTGTACTGTAGCTCTTCTTTGACAACCCATTTGTTCAATCACTCCTTATTTTCTTTTGTTCAACAAACTCCACAACTAGTAGTAATTCAATTAACAACATGAAGTTTCCAACGTCCTTTTTCCCTAAACATAGAGATACTAAATTTTTTTTTATTATATTCATATACAAACAGGTTAAAACTGTAAGCTTGTTTTTGGTCACCTTCTTATCCCTCCCCTCCCAACTATTTATCTACCCGGGTCTGCTACTATTTTTTCATTATCTTCTCTATCTCTTATTCATCCTGATGATGGATCATGGAGTACGATCTGAAATGTTGATGTAAAAATTATCACAGTTAAATCCAAAATTTTCATTACATTAGTAGTAATTCACCATGTGAGAGATCGCTTAGAATGCTTACTTTCATGTATCTCTTCCAAATGGGTGTTGCTCTTTTCCATTGATGTTTTTGTTGTATCATATTTATGTTTGAATTATTTGAAGTTGTTCCCAATATAAAATTGTTTAAATCTATATGATCCGATTTGTTTCTTTTTTAGTTTTTCTACTTTTAGGAAGCAATTATTTGCATGAATTGCATTTTACTTATGGAAATAATTTTTTCAATTGCAACTTGTAATATTATTTAATTTTTGTATTCATATCTCACATGTTGGATCAAATTATTTACAAATGTTGTAAGTTGTACCAAAAACATTATTAGATGAATTATAGGATATGTCGTGTCAAGTTGTCAACTAATTGTTCTTTAATTAAAGATTAATCTAAGTTGGTTGTTGAAACTAAGTTCATATTGTTATTTGTCATTTTGTGTAATTTGTTACATGGATATTGGATTTGAATCATGGTTTGCACTTTTGATGCTAATATGCTACCATAGCCAGTTTGTGAGAAATGTTAGGAAATTATATTACACCATCGTATTGGTGAGGTAAAAAAATATTATCAGGGGTTCTATTAGACAAGTCAAGCATCAAGATAATGGTGGGGCAAGGGCAAGGGGATTATAAGACTGTAGTGCCAGTACCTATGTACAAAGACTATTGTGGGTGAAGTATATTTCTTGACTTGATTTACTTTGTTTTATGAACAGGCTATGGTTGGTTTAATGGAGGATGTCTTGAAAGCATCCTTCAATCCATCTTAAATAGTTTTGACTATCGGTGCTTCTACAACCATTGAAATCCTTGGATATTGTGTGGCAGAGCCAGGGAATGCATTTTTGGTTCCATCACCATATTATCCAGGGTAGGTATTGAACAATTTATAAGCCTTCCACTATGAAATGCTATATTCATAAACTACAAATGTATTTTATTTTGCATGAGAATTATGATGATTGGGTGCATTTAATTTTGCGTAGTCGTTTCTATCTTTGAAATTCTCAAAATTTGTCCATTTTCCTTTCACAATTATGTTAACACACACATGCAAGTACTATTTAAGTAAGTAATGGTTCTTTTATTATGCAAAAAAGGGTAATCATTACCTATGTAATATAATGTGTTATTTTTTTCTTTTTGCAGAAATGTATTGATAAACTCAAAGAAGGGGATAAAGTTAGGGTGTTGGATCTGTTTGATGGTGATGTTGTGGGCATTGAGTAGATTCACTCCCTATCTATTGTACATGGAGTCAACTTGAAAGGAAAGGGAGATGAAAATGTAAACATTTTAAATGTCACAAGTAACATACCCCTTCTTTATGAAGACAAAATAGATGGAGTTGTTCGTCTAAAAGAGAAAGAGGGAACCTTCACACGATGGCCACTAAAATATTTACAAAAAATGACATAGTTGAACATGTTTATCATGTACTAGTTGTTAGACATCTTGACTCATTGATTTATGTAGTATTTTGAATGTGTTGTTCAAGGATCTTAATTATCATGGTGTATTTGAAAGAGTTGGAAACTCTTAGACAACTTTGATATTTTTTATTATATTTGCATATATACTCTTAAACAACTTTGACATCTTCTAACTTGATATATATACATATTGCATTAATTTTTAATTGTAGATTACCTTTATTTATCATGATGTTGAATCAATCTTTTAATTCTATAATGTTTTAGCTTGTTCATATATGTAATATTTTTATTTGCTTTTATGTTTAGTTCAAATTTAATATTATGTTAGTTCTGCATTATAAAATTTATGGTATTTAATAAATTATTCATTTCATGACTATATTTTCTACCAATTAATGAAAACCAGTAAATAAAAATGACTAAATATATGATTAAAGTAATGACTAAATATATGACTAAATAAATGACTACCATGACTAAATAAATGACCAATTAACAATAATCAGTGATTAAATTAATGACTAAATATATGACTAAATAAATTACTACAATGACTAAATAAATGACTAGTTAACAATAATCAATGACTAAATTAATGACTAATTATATGACAAAATTAATGACTAAATAAATCACTACCATGACTAAATAAATGACCAGTTAACAACAATCAATGACTAAATTAATGACTAAATCAGTGATTAAATCAATGACCAAATCAATGACTAAATCAATGACTAGATAAATGACTAAAATAGTTTAGTCATAAATTTGGTCACATTATAAATGACCGGCAAGAAACTACTAATGGTCACGTGACCAAAATTAGTCATTTATATATAATTTTTAGTAGTTTATTTAGTCATATATTGTTGTTTTTGTACTAGTGAAATAAGGCCAAATGATTTGAACCTTCCCTTCAGATGCTGCCAAACCTAGGTGGGTCTACCTTTGTGAACTGAGTAGATATAAGTGATGTGATTTTGTTTACAACAATCTATTCACAATGGAAATCTTATAGTGAACAGATATAATCCTAATAAAGTGTATGTGTAATATTAGAATATGTTTAGTTAATAGATGTAAAAAATAAAATAGATAAACTAAAAGATGAAATGTGTGAGACCAGTTCCTTGATGGGTGTATGGAGTTTAATGAAGATCTAGAAAAGTGTAATCTATGATGGAAATAATTCAAACTGTTTGGCACACAGATGTAGTTTATAACTTGTATAAATGTGCAAGTAAATGATTGACAAACTCTACTTGAGACAGAATGACAATCCTAGTTATGTGATTCTTCTTATTGATCCAATTAATACTCTTCAGATACTATGATTGACTAGAAGGGTTTAATCTTTACTTGAAAGAACCAAATAATCACATCACACAAATACAACAAATGTGTATCAATAAATTGAATATATGCTTGATATATCAATTTAAACAATAGAAAAGCATCAAAATGGAGACAACCAGATAACTGTATAATTCCACAAACAATTGATACCAAGATTAAGCCACAAGTTCAGACATCTTCATTAACTTCATTTAAATTCATACATGCATCTAAGTCTTTTAAAGGAAATTTTCATTGAAAACTATCTACTGTATCTTTCTCCTATCCACCTATATCTGTTTTACATTATGAAACAGATATAAATATATCAAAATTGTGAAAGGATTCATCCTTTCATAAATGTCTTTTGCTTAACAACAATAACAAACTAGAAATTATGCTCTATTAATCCATAAATGGATGTTTGACAGATAATCTAGGTAATCTTTCTACTCATGTGTATCAACATTCTCCAGTGCATTCCTTATGGCTATCTCCATTTTGAACATCTTCTCATTCTATTCACATGACCCATCCATTATTAAATCATTTCTTGTGGTTGTCTCCAAAATTGTTTGCATCATTGTCTCACATTCCTTGATCCATCTGTCTTTTCCCTTTAGTTCCCCTCCATCTTCTAATAGCATTGGTTCTCCCTTTTTTGTGACATTGATTGTCCTCTAGTCATCACCTTGCAATTCTTCATGGAAGTCTATGTTTTTTCATAAAATAGTTAGCAGTATCAATAGCTATGTTATCACGAGCACCCCTTTAGTTTATTTCTTGGAACTTCTCTCGGATCCTGCCATCTAACCTCTTATGTTCTTGTACTACAGTAAAATTGTGTGAATGTGTTCCCTAGAGCTTACTCAACCAAGTCATTAAATTGGTCTACCTCTTCCTTATTATTGCAATGAGTTCATCACATTTACCTTGTGAGTACGCATTTGATTCTTCCCACTGGCCTCTTGCCTGGGAGCTTTCACCATGAGTCAATTGCTTTGTGGATCCTAGCGTGATTCCCATCATGTCCTTCAAGCGATCATTTTATGTGAGTAGTCTCTTGTCATTCATCTTATACATTTATTTTTCCTTGATTAGCATCTGGATTTGGGCTTTATTTAATTTGGCCACATTAATGCTAATTTATGTTGTATCTATTGGATCAACTTCACCAACTTTTAACATCATTACATGTCCAAAATCCTTTTTAGTATCGATTACAATAGATTTCTTGTGTGGAGGATACAGGGCCCATATCATAAGTGATCCCTCATTTGGGTTATACTTAGATCCTGCATAAATCTATGTTACCCCCTCAGGAGTGAGTTTACGTGTGGTGTTACTATTCTTTAGAAAACTATCAAAAACCAAAGAAGAGTTTAAATCCAACCCAAGAAAGATCATGACGTCTACATCTTCTAATAATTTTCTTCCTTTCTCAGGGGTCATGCTCTTCATTTCTTCTTCCACACTTGATTTTAAGTTATTCAGTAGTTGTTCCTCGTTACTTGGTGTAATATCCTCCACTGATTCCCTTATTGATTTTCCTTTTAATTTGTACAAAAAGGTTTTAAATTTTAAGGTTTTAATGAATTCGTCAACAGCCACAAATGATTTATATGCTATATGCCTTGTGTTAGTATTTGCACTCTCGTCAACATCTGGTTCCCTGGGAACATACTTGTAGTCTTGAGTTCTCTATCTACCTTGTGTCAGTATTTGCACCCTCTTCAACATCTGGTTCCCTGGGAACATACTTGTAGTCTTGAGTTCTCAATCTAGAAATTTTATCAGTTGTACTGCTAGGCCTACAATCACCAAATGCCTCTTCATTAGAAGATAATAGTTATGTATTTTGCAATCCCCTATTATACTTAGCAACAACTTTTTTTGCTTCCTCTTCTTCCAAATTCTTGATCAAGTCATCATACAGATAGGGTATGTGATTGTATCCTCCCAAGTTCATTTTATTTTTGGAAAAATCAATATACCCTTCTGGATCAAATCCTTTTCGCGGTGGACCCTTCTTCATGTTGTATTGCAGCAATTTGTTGAGAACCATATCATATCCATCCCTTGCTAATATAGTGAAATCACCGAAGCACAATGTACTAGGCATAAATGCCTGATTTCTGAAAGAACTCAAATTCATAACATCTGAATAGTGCAATTGCATAACAATCTCCAAATATGCAATCCTATCAAGCACCATCTTGGGTAGAATGAAGGTTGCATCTTCAAATCCATATCCTCTTATCATGATCGCATCTTCTAGACAGTACCAGTCTCCCCAATTGTGGTTGACAGGTCCATTGAAATCCTTGGGCCTTAAAAACATTTTTATTTCATCTGACAATGAGTATTCACAAGGATTATTGTAAAATTTGTACAGTTGTTTCACAAAAACCTCTTCAAAATGTAGATAACAAGAATTATCAAATCTGCAATCCCGAGTGGCAATCCAGAGTTGTACTAGTAATAACCTTCCTTCCTTATCAAATTGTACAACCCTCAACTTTTTAGGCCACATCTGCAATTATTTTCCATAATAAAGTATCATATGCATTACGATTGAATAAGCATCCAAGTGCAAGATAGGAGCTTCACTTTTTATTGCCATCAGTCCTGAATCAAGTACTTTAAAGATGTTTGAAGCATAATAAAAAAACCTTGAATTGTGACATTGGATGTCCATTGCAATTACCATGGGTAAAATTGACATGTGCTCAGGGGCCTCCATTCCCAGCACTTGACACATTGAAAAATATGTGTACCTTATGTAGGGTTCAAAAAAATCAACATGGAATGGGGGACCATCACTATCATTCAATGGAACTAAAACACCATCTTTTCTTAGACCTATGTAGTGGAAACCTCCAACCCTTGTGCAAAGTATCCATTCTCCAGAATTCCTTCTCCAGTTGTTTAGGTACAATTTTTTCACCACACACTCCCTCTAGGTTAAAAACCTCACAGATGGCAGCTTCAAATACATGATTAAATGGTTTTCCTAATGGAACACAAATAGCTTTACATTTTTTATTATAATAGGTAGCTAGCATATTCACCAATTCTACATTTACAAATACATTAGGGCATACTAGTTTCCCTAGGTTTAACTTCAAAGGATTGCACACTGGTTCGTATTGGTTCCTTCATTGTTAATGAAAAAAAATAGCTCATATCCCCTAATTGGGATCCATATGTCTTGTATATGCTTGCATTTATCCTCTAACTTTTCCACTTCTGCCCTAAGTTGTGCAGATCACCTAGCCTTAGGTCCTGAGCCAGGTAATTGATCAATTAAGTCTTGGTTTAACTTCCTCTCAGCTACCCCCGATTCCTTCTCTGCTTCAATTTTTTGCTTTTTTCCTCTAGGGTTATTACTCTCACTCTATTTCCTACCTTTTTCTTTTCCTAAGCTAGTGCTTTCCATTTTATGAATCACAAAACTAGAAACTTAATTGTAGGGAACTTAGAAGTTTATTTAGAATTCTTTGACCACAAGATCCTTTGGCCTTTCGTCTATTCCTCTACTACTAACTTGGAAAAATTCGCCTTCAATTACTTTCCTCAATTCAGGAAATCATCGACACATTTGGTAGTAATACTACCATTAATGTCCTAGCTTTGAACATGAGCGTAGCTGATCTTTGAATTTACCCATTGTCACATCAAATGTTCTATCGACAAGACAGTTCAAACTTTGGGTGATCCTTTTATTCAGGCTTGACTAGCATTCATTAAACATTCTTTTGGTCAGGAGACATTACACCAATATCGCATAATCTATCCATCCAATTCATATAAATGGTGAAAAGAGTCACCCCGATGACTATCTTGATCTGTTTGTGTCTTCATCGGCAAGACATGGTGTATCACTAAGACATTCAGTAATTTTCCCGATGTTATAAGTCTCCCCAATGATTATTCCTTCAATCTCAAGTATGTCGCCAAGACTCCTGCCGATGTAATCTTATTGGCATGACATAGTGGGTTGGGAGGAAATTTTGAACTCATTCTGATAGTGTTTGTCTTGGTGATAGTATGTTTCTTTGTTTTGTTAGCAAGACAAGATGAGTGTTTTGTCAATGATATTTAATCATCGAGACAAATGCACTCGGGCTGACTCAGGGATCTTACTCCGATGGTGCTGGTCTAGGTAATACAACTCCTTGTGCTTTGATCGATGAGACAAGATAGGTTTCTTTCCAATGGAACTTCATCGATGAAACCTATATGCTCAATATGACCTTTTCAATTCACCCCGATGGAACTTGTCTTGCCAATGAATCTCTTTATTGTTGAGACCATGGATTGTGTCATCCTGATGTGTATCTTCTGATGTAATCTGATCAGTGTGACATTTTTGTTCTTTCACCAATATGCTAAAAATGAGAATATAATGATTTATGAATCAGAGAGACCTGCACAAATTCTTGCCAATATGGGTTATTTAAATACTAGATTTTGGAGGTTTTTCATGATATCAAATGGTCAAGAATGATGTGATCATATGTGACTATGATGGATTATACTCAAGATAATGTTTTCTTTAGGGAATCAACAAGTGCAAAATCATTGTAAAATTTTCAAAATTTTACAGTTCCAATAGAGGCATAAGAATTTCTTCCCCAAGGTTTCATGGGCATATGACAAGTTTAAAGGCTACTTGCCTTGTAAAATAGGCCTAATCAACCTAATCAGCACAACCTAGAAAGGGTGATTTTGGTGATTTGGTCAAAAGGACTTGTACTTGCACTTGAATTATGTTTAATAACTCAAAAATGGGTTTCTAAAACCATCAAGGGTTTCTCTAGTGTTTTGGGAAAGTTTTGAGTTATTGGCCAAAAACTAGGTTTACACTATTACAAGGATTCAAGGAGTCAAAGTGTGAAATCTAACTTCTGTTGTTTGTCAGGTTTTGAGAGTTGTTTGGATTGTTTAAATTGTTCATTCTAAACTTGTTGGAAGCCTCTTAAAGGCAGGTTGATAGGTTGGTTGAGTTGAGCCTCCCAAGTCTACATCAGGTAGTTGTTATTGCTAAGGTGGATCACTCCTTTCTGCGAAGGCCATACACTTATGATTGGGTCAAGTGTTCTCTTCTTTAGAAAATTCCTATTACCTTTTTGACAGGTTATGATTTGATTATATGGGTTATGAAGCACTTATTTCAAGTAATTTATGTCTATTTTAATTTGTAATTTATTAAATTCAAACACATCCAAAATTGTGTCCCTTGCTTTAATTGATTATTAAGTTATTTAATTATTAACTCAAATGACACCTCCACTTGAACTATATCTAATTGAATTTATCTAAAGTGTTGAAAATTTTTAGATCAAATTTAGTAATTAACTCAAACAACTTTTCCAATTTAACTATATGTATATATAACTTTAATTTATTTTTATTTTAACTAAAAGTACTGAAGTTACAACATACAAATTAAATGATTTTATGATTGTAAAATTTATGATTAAATATATCTTTTAAAATCCTTTTTGTCCCAATTTGAAAATAATTCTATATTATAGAATACATTTTGTTAAATTTTAAGATGAAAATAGCAAGGAAAAATAAAACAAATATCTTTATGAAAACACTATTTTTATAAGAAGACTTGACATTAGAAAGATAAGTGTTACTTATAGTTTAATAAAACACTATTATAGTCTTACCAACATATACTATTGTATGCTTGCATGGCTTCTTAGTTAATATATGGGAGATAGAGATAGAAGAGCTGGAGAGAAGAAGAGATAGGTAGAGAAGAAGAGAGAAGAGAGGAGAGGAGATAGTAGAATGAGAGGAGAGGAGAGGGGGAGAGGGAGAGTGATATGTAGAAAGGGATAGGGAGAGAAGAAGATAGGGGAGAGAGGGAGAGATAGCTCAATATATATAGAGGGAGAGGGAGAGACATAGAAAGGGGGTGATATAGATAGATAGAGGGGGATGGTGAAAGAGATAGAGAGATCATGATAGAGGTAGAGAAAAATATGGATAGAAAGAGATAGAGAGGAGTGAGAGGGAGAGCGAGATAAAAAGAGAAATAGAGATAGAGAAATAGAGTAGGAGAGATGGAGGGATAGATGGAGTGAATGAGAGAGAAAGGGGGGAGAGGGAGAGAAAGCTCAATAGATAGAGGGGGGAAGAGGGAGTGACATAGATAGTGGGAGATATAGAGAGATAGAGAGTGGCAAGGAGAGATATATCAATCACCCTCCCTATATCTCTATATATTCATCCTTATCTCTTTATCTCTCTACCTCTCTCTATCTCTTTGCCTCCCTTTCTATTTGTATGTTTCTTATTGTCTCCCTCTCTCTCTATATTTTCTTCCCTATATTTATCTTTGTCTCCTTAAGTGTGAAATGGGTACATTGAAGAGGTCTTAAAGGAGAATTGTCATATCTTTAATCAAATGGCATGCTACCTTGAGCATAACTCCCTAAGGAAACATGCCATCCTTGGATTGTTGACATGAAATAACCAATCAAAATTTAGTTTCTCTTTTCCCTCTCTCTCTTTTCCTTTGTGTCTCTTATATCTCTCTCTCTCTATCTCTATCTAAGTTCATCTCTTTCTCTCATTCTCTATCTTTTTAGTTTCTATCTCTCTTTGTATTAGCTAATAGGCTACATGTATTGTGAGATTTTAGCTTGAAACAAATCTCATGCCTGGAAACCACTATTGTGTCATTGGAAAACGAGTTTCAACTGTCATTTAATGGTAAACCATCTGTAGTGTAATGGTAAAATCCTCTAAAATATCAGGTAAAAGCCTATATATACTATTATATAATAATAAATATAATTATATTATATATAATTTAATCTAATAATACTATTATATTAAATATATATTATATTAATTATATTTTGTATTATATAAAAATATACTTATTATTAATTATTAATTATAATAATTTTATATGTATTTAATAATTTTGTTAAAGAATATAATATATAATTATAATAAGTCGAATAATTATATATTTTATTACATAAAATATAGCTAATACATACTTAACTATATTGTAGAATATTTAAACCTAGCTAAATGGCGCCATAATTTTCAATTTAATTAACATACTCTAAAACCTAACGAAACCAGGTTATAGCTCGTCAAATTGGAGAAGTGAAAGGTCAATACCAGTGCCAAGGAAGAGTTTTGAGGAGTGGAAACAAGGTCAATACCAGCGCCGAGGAAGATTTTGGAGTTAAAACAAGGTCAATACTAGCACCAATGAAGAGTTTGGAGTAGTGAAAACAAGGTCAATACCAACACCGAGGAAGAGTTTGGAGGAGTGAAAACAAGGTCAATACTAGCGCCGAGGACGAGGTTGAGGGCACTCAGGGAAAATAGATGACCAAGGGACAATAAGTACTATAATTTTGGCACCCCCATTCTCTTTAACATACAATTTTCATGCCTAGTTTCCAAAGATCTTGTACATTAGAACCCCCATTCTCATAAAATGGTATAAGATAAGATAGAAAAAATAAAATAGCTTAGTCTCACATTTTTATCAACCAGTCTCAAGTCTTGGAAAAACTCCCATAATCTACCCACATCTTGGTTGAGGTCTAGGATGTCATCATGCATAGCCTTCATCACATGAGTCTGAAGCAATCATAGACTTAGCCCTCTCTACAAGCTTAATGAATTTAACCATTTTATCTTTATTTTTCCTCCAATCTTTACATTTTTCCCTCCCCTTTCAATCATCTTGCACAACTTGAACTTATAGTTTCCTTTTCTTATTGATCCTTCATGTCCTCATGTCAATCTAGCTAGTTGACCACTTAGTTACCCCCAACATCCTCCACGTTAAACTTAATGCCTCCCACCTCCTCCAAAAAGATTGGCATTGTCATCATTCTTATCTAGAACTCATAATTAAGTCCCACTAACTTTCGAGGTTCAATTTGTTGGTGGGAACATGTTATTCTTTTTTTTATAACCTACCTCAAATCTTATGTCCACAAAGTTTCTAAAAACATAAAAAATGAGAAAATTTTTGAAGATACAACTAAAAAGGGGTTATTTCCTTTTGGCCTCCTCCACCTCTTATATTTCAACATAGCATGGAATTACAATTACATAACATAAACTCAAACAAATGGAAGTTTATAATGGAAAAGGAGCCCAAGTATATGCTAGGATAAGCTAGATCTATTAATGAATGGAAATAGAGGCATACAATTCTTCTTTAATACCTCCACCACAAACATATGCAAGGAAAGGTCTCCTCCCTTCTTGGTAGTGATAACCTCCACACACAACCTTTAAAAATTATGAATAGAGGAATATAATCTTTGAAGAACTCAAAGTTGATTCTCTCCTACTTGATCCAATTAGTCATTTTATCCTTACAAACATTTATAGTGATTACTAGATGCACATAGACCAATTCTTCATAATAGAAGAATTTAATCATACTTTTCCAATGATGGCATTATGAGAAAACCTTAGGTTAAATGAATAACTCCTAGCTAAGTTCTTTAAATCATGCCCAACTGTATAAGAGAAGACCACTGCTATGTGTACTTGGATACCATGGAGAAAGGCTCTTTGGACTCTTTCATCAATCAAGGTATTGTTAAATTTTAACACCTAAAAGTGAGAATGAAGAATCTTTCCTAGGATGGTGGCCAATTATGCTTCTCAACACCTAGATTATAAAATATTTGTCAATATCATTGCCATCACAATTAAACCTATTGCTTGAGATATAGTCATACAGGTAAAAAAAATGGCTTTCTTGATAGAAAATACATTCTAGACAATTCAATCCTTGCATCAGAGATTTTTGAATGGGCCCAACAAACTACTCATGATGCCCTTACTATTAAGTTAAAACTTTGACAAGGCATATGATTGCATCAAATGTCCTTTCATTTATAAAAGGCTCAAATGGATTTATTTTTAACCATAAATTATTATCACGCATTCATCTCTTTGTTAATGAGTGATTGCACAATAGTGTGTCCCACTTGTGGGATGAGGCAAAAAAATAATCCCAAAACTTCAAAATTACAAAATACTAGTTGAATGAAGAACAATCATTTGAAGGCGATGTCGTCATGACCTTTGAATGAAGAACATTCATTAAAAAATGATGCCATGCCAAGACTTTCAAATGAAGGTATTTTTAATTCTAAATATTTCATGTCCAAAATGCTTTATAAAAGGAACCTTTGCATGAAGTACCTTCAAATGAAGACCTTAATTCAAAGGTCCTTGATTAGAAGATCCTTCATATGAAGGTTCCTGTAATGCCATCCCATTATAGCTCTTAGAGTTGTTAGAGATATTTTTGTTTTGAAGTAGAGATTGGACCATCAAATAGTGTCACCATGACTCTACCAAGATATCCATCAAATTGATAAACCCTGACTTAACAACAACAAATTCACAAGAAAATTGCCCCTGTCATCCCTTGAGAATCAATTCAATGCCAAGTTTCTTGCATTAATAGACCCCTAAATGTGATGAACCTCTATCATACCATGTTGCACACCAATCCACCAAGTTACAGTTCCAAGATAGTGGGTGGATTGGTGGATGTCATTTCTATTTAGCCCTCAAACCCTTACACAGAAAGGGGTAGTCCTTGTATTTGATTGTTTTCTCCCACAAAACAGTGATTTAGCACTTCAAAATAAATGCAAGTGAAAGGGAACACATATATTTATCTACACCATTGATCTCAAAGCATTTCAATCTTGTACGGATCCATACAACACAAAAGAACTTAAGAAAAATAGTAAAAACACAAAAAATTGCTTCAAGAACGTGGTATTTGATATGAAATTTTGGTATCAATTCCTCCAAAAATTGCAACAATTGCAATGGGATAGGAATACAATATGATAGAAGTGGGATAAGAAATGCATTGTTTGAAGCATCAAACCAATATGCAAAGATCAAAGAAAGTGCTAACCCCTTAAGTTGAAAAAGTTTCTTTTAACTTTAAGTTTGTTGGGTAGCCAATTCTTTTAAGTTATCAAATCCTACCATCATACATAATCAAAATGTTGTTGTTTCAAATGACTATGAGCACTAACTTTCACTATTTGAAGATGTTGAAACCTTGTCTTAGAGAACTAGAACATTGATGCAACCACTCATCCTACCTTAAAACATACCAAAAGTCTCCTAGCAATTAGACATAGGAAGATTTAAGATGACTTAAACAATTTTTATTGCCAAAGCATAAACTTATGATGACTTAACAAAGCCTAGTACACACTCCCTCTCCATTAACCACTTAGACATATGGAAATTAAATGTAAATTTGCTGCTATTTTTAGTCATGTTCCTGTGTCCAATAAACCACTTGGTAGTGTTTCCCTTCAAGTTTATTTACTTGAATGAAGAGAAAAAGTCCTTTGATTAAAATTAGAGAATACATTTGAGGCCTTGGTTGTGTAACTGGTGGACCATAGTCACATTTAACACTTGTTAAAAAATTTGGGAGTTAAAATGTTAAGTAGATTTGATTTGTGATTGTAGACATCCAAATTTGATTGCTCCCATACGATCAAATTCACCTCTTTATTCATCCATTCTATCAATATTAATTTATTTAATTAATATTACACTTCCTGCCTAAGGTCTTTAAAATATTTAATTTAACAATTAAATGCTTTACCTTACATCTTTTCCCTCTCTAAATTAAATAAATACATAAATTTATTTAATTTAGTCATTTAACCCTTTTGAATAAAATCAATTTAAAATTCTTCATTTTTCTCTCTCCTTGTCACATCCTCCATAATCCCTTTCTAATCTAGATTAATTTAATTAATCATGATTAGGATGTACATCCTCTTAATCAAGGATTAATGTCACATCCTCCTACATTTTCCACTTGCCTCTAATCTTTTATTAATTTTCTTAATCGAGTGTTTTCACAACCTTAATCAAATTCATTAGCCACTTTTAGCATACCTTTTTAGTCAACCTTTTCATTTTCCTTTCTTAGCAGTGACCCTCTTTCCCATGTGAATTTTTAATTCCAATTTATTCATCCTAGATCTCTCTCCTCGCCATGTGAATTTTCAATTCACATTTTATCTTTTCAAGGTTTACCTTATCCCCATGCAACTTCTAGAACATTTGACTTGTCACATCAAGTCACATGTGACGAACTCCCACCTTTTTGGAGACACTCTCTTATTCACTAGATTCTCCCAAGCATGTGAATTTTTAATTCACATTTATTCTTCCAACATACTTGTCCTTCCTCCACATCATGTAGCTCCCTTCCACCTCACTTCCACATCATCTTATCCTAGGCCATCTAACATTCCACATGTCAAGATGTAAGGGCTTCTGAGTCCTCAAATCACCATAGCTCTACATCTTGACCTTGGTCGCTCAATTTCAACCATTGAATTCTCTAGAGAATTCAAATTTCTTTATAAATACCCCCTCCTCTAAGGAATTTTAAACACTTAGTCATTTGAGCAACCTTATGCTATCATTTTGTGCACTCATTTTACAAGCATTTTTCTCTTATCTAGCCATCTATTTTAGCCATCTGCATTTGCATCCCACCATCTAGTTAATCTCACATTTAGCTACATCAATATCCATCTAAGGAGCATACAAAGCAATCCAAATTAAGGGCCAACCAAGGAATTTTAGCTTCAAACAGAAGGTATAATCATTTGCACTCTTCTTTCATTTTATCTCTTTATATTAACAATTCTTTAGGCTAATCTTGAGGTGTTTCTTTGTGTTTTTTCATTGCATTTTAGTTGTTTTTGCATATTTGAAATAGGTAAAACCCAAGGATATCACATTTATGGCACGCCCTATGGGACCCACAAGCGGGTTCCTCTATTTAACGTTTGTTATTATTGAGATTGTTTGCAAGAACAGGTCGCAGAGGGGCGACTACGCCCTCCTAGTCACTACAGAGGGGCAACTATGCCCTCTTGTATGCTGCAAAGGAGCAACTACACCCTCTAGTTCACTGCAGAGGGGCAACTATGCCCTCCTAGTCACTGTAGAAGGGTGACTACGCCCTCTTGTTCACTGCAGAAAGGTGATTATGCCCTCTGTTTCACTGCAGAAGGGAAACTACACCCCTGATTAAACTTTGTTTTCTAACATTTTAATGTAGAAGGGTGACTACTCCCTCCTATACACTACAAAGGGGTGACTATGCCCTCCTGTACACTGCTGAGGAGTGACTACGCCCTCCTGGTCACTACAGAGGGGCGACTATGCCCTCTTATACAATACAAAAGTGTGACTACGCCCTCCTATACATTGTAGAGGGGTGACTACACCCTCTTGTACACTGTAGAGGGGTGTCTACACCCTCTTGGTCACTGTAGAGGGGTGACTACGCCCTCCTATACACTACAGAAGTGCAACTGCACCCTCTGGTTCACTGCAAAAAAGCAATTGCGCCCTCCTATACAGTGCAGAAGTGCAATTACGCCCTCCATTTGACTGCAGAAGGGAAACTCCGCCCTATTCCATATCTTGTTTCTAATAAGTTTGCTGCAGCAGGGCAAATACGTCCATATTTTGTTTCTAACAAAGTTTGTTGTAGCAGGGCGAATACGCCCTCTTCCATATTTTGTTTCTAAAAAAGTTTGTTGCGGTGGGGTGGATACACCCTCTTCCATATCCTATTTATAACAAGTTTACTGCAGCTGGGCGGATATTCCCTCTTCCATATTCTATTTCTAAAAAATTTGTTGCAATGGGGCGAATACGCCCTCTTCCATATTTTGTTTCTAACAAATTTGTTGCAGCGGGGCGGATACACCCTCTTCCATATTTTTTTTCTAACAAGTTTGTTGTAGAGGGGTGGATACGCCCTCTTCCATATTTTGTTTCTAACAAATTTTCTGCAGAGGGGCAACTATGCCATCCTGGTCACTAGAGAGGGGCAAATTTTCCCTCCTAGTTACTGCAGAGGGGCGAATACGCCCCAAAACAACACATTTTGGAAGGTAAAATAGCCATTTTAGCTTCGTTTTCACTCCCATTTTTTGTTTTTTTTAGATCTTAACCCCGAGCATTATTTTTTGCAAGGATCTTGGTGTTTTTGCTAACATTTCGTAGCATATTCTTGTATAATTGGTGAAGAAAGAAGGATAAAACAATTAACGTTTTCTTGCAGGACCTTCTGTTTGAATAGATTTCCAAAGCCATCCTTTTTTTTTTCATTAATTGAGGAACATAGTCTAAATAGGGGAAGTAATATCCATTGTTTTTTGTGTCTATCTTTTTGGTGTTACCCAAAGGGGGCATTAGTTTTTTTTCACTTTCCCCTTCCACTTCGTGTGAGCCTGGGGAGTAATTGGAAACGATTAGTGTCTTCTTTCTAGTGGGAACTACTTGGGGATTTCATCACCCCAAGGGACGATTCCAACCACACGTACTGGTAGGGTATAATAAAGGGGGGAGAGTGAAAGTTGTACCTCAATCTAGTTGTGTCGTAATTGGTGGAGCATTAAAGCTAGGGTGATACCTAGATAGACATGAAGAGTTGGTTTGAGCCCTTTAGTATCTCGTTGGGGTTCCTGACTCACGCTTGTGATGGATTGGTGTTCATGGTTGTGCCTCACGTACTAAGAGTATATCGAGGACTCCCTAAACACCTTGTGCATCTTAAATTAAGACCTTACTTGACCATACCCTTAACACTAATCATAGGATTGTGCTTGTTTGAAAGTGCTTTCTTGTGAGAAATCAGTAAAATTTTTGACAAGTTGGCCTTATTGTTGTCATTTTAAGTCCTTTCCATAGTCATTTTCATCTAAACCAAGTCCCTATTCACTACAGTGGGGTGAATTTTCCCTTTTGTTTGCTGCAGTGGGGCACATTTTTCCTCCTGTTTACTGCAGTGGGGCGAATTTTCCCTCCTGAATAGTCAAAATCACCCTGTTTACCTCTATTTAGCCTCTAAACCATCGTTTAATCATTCCAAACCTCTATCTAATCATTCTAAACCTCTGAAACCTTTGTTTAATCATTCCAAACCTCCATTTAATCATTCTAAACCTCTGTTTAGTCATTCCAAACCTTCGTTTAGCCATTCCAAACCTTCGTTTAGCCATTCCAAACATTTGTTTGACCAAGTAGTCTTTCATCCCTTTCGATCCTCCGTTTACTCGCTTTGAGTAATCTTTCATCCATTCCAAACATCCATCTCCTCATTCTGAGAGTTGTTCATCCTTTCTAATCAATCATTTTCTCATTTCGAGCTTTCGTCTCTGTGACTTGAGAGTCCTTCGTCCTTTCTAAGCAATCGTTTACCAGTTTCAAGTGCTTATTCATCCACTCCTATCATTCATTTTCCCAATCTGATCATTTATTTCCTCAATTTGATTATCTAACACCCTGTTCCAATCACCTGTCTCTTCATTGTAATAGCCTGTTTACCCGCTCAGAAAGTCCAAAAGCAGTGGGGCGAATTTTCCCTACAGTGGGGTGAATCTGCCCTATAGTGGGGCGAATGTAGGGGAAAATTCACCCCTCTGTGAGGGAAGATACACCCTGAAAGGGAAAATTTTCCCCTCTGTAGCAAAAATCTAGCAAATAGACAATAAACATATCCAATTCCCAAATACGACTAGTGGAACTAGGCCCATCATATCCTTCAATCCCATCCTAATCTAAGCTTTAATCTAATCCCAATCTGGTCCATTGGAATCATATCGATACATCATCCTCAAGCATCTCTAGGTTACACATCCCTTATCATTTTCTCAATCCAAATCTTTTGAACTTCGTTTGAGGTTATTATTTGAATTGACCTAAGTGTCTAAATTGATCATCATCATCAACATCTACTTAGGATTGTCATTTGTCCTAAGTTAATCATCATCGTCGACCCAATCAATTCACCTTCAATCTCAAGGTGGATTTTGTGCTACAATCAGCCTTTCATCCTTTAATACAATCAATCAGTATCCTAAGTCACCCAAGGTAATCTTCGAATGGGGTTTTCCAATCCCTCTCATCATCCTATCCAATCCATCATTCGATCTTATCAATCATCGATCGATCTTATCAAATCCAATCCAATCACATTCATATCCAATCACCTTCAACCCAATCAATATTCTTCCATATCGAGGTAGATTTGGTGTTGTAGTCATCCTTTGATAATCAAATTAGAATCAATCCCATCGCATCATCCAAGCATTGTAATCTTATCTTTAATCCAATCCTGATCTGAGCTTGACCTAAATCCCGACTTGAGTTTTAGTCTGTTTCCATCTAAAATATTTGATCCATCCTCTTTATCCTTTCATCATCATGAAACCTATCCTCCATCAATAGTAGTCAATGGAAACCCTAATTACGTCGATGATAATAATGAAAGTCTTGTTGATCAAGAGGTATATGACATAGATCCCCTTGACGCTATTGTCACTAGTAAGCTCTCTCCACCCACTTTCCACAAACCAATCACCCCTTCAAACTATCTCGTTATGTCTTCACCCATGCCTAATCACACTCCTTATGTTACCTTTGACAAGGGATGTCCAGTATCTTCCTCGTCCGCATATCCATCATATCCTTCATCTACACCTTCCTCTTATCTGACACCCACATCCTCTTATCCAAATCTACCATCCCAATAATCTTATCATAATCCTGCACCCATGTCACACTATCCTAATCCTCCATACCAATCAACCCCATCAACTTACCTTAATCCAACATCCATGTCTTCACATCTTAATCCACCATCCCAATACCCTTACTACAATCTACCAGCTGCATCCTCTTGTCTTAATCCACCATCTAAATATCTTAATTCACCATACCAATATCCCTACTTTAACCCTCCATCTAATCCTAATCCCCCATCTACTCCTAGTCTTACATCCAATCCCATTCCTCCATCTCACCCTAGGCCACCAATCCATAATCCTAGTCCACCAATCCCTAACCTCCATCTATTCCTATCATGCCATCTCAACCTAGAGTATGTAAGTTTCTCACTCTGGAAGTTCTCCAAGGACTTAAAACAAAGAAGACATCCCCCACTCCACACGTTACATTTGTGGAACCATGCTATCCCAATCCATCATCTACAGTCACTAGTGACAAGACCCCTCTCTAGCCCACACCTATCATTGATGCTACCACCCCTAGCACCACTCAAACCGTCAAAACCATCACATCCTCTAAATTCATTGAGCCCCCATCTCCTACTTTGAGATCTACTGAGCCCATAAAAGATAACCAAATCCGATCCACTCCTCCTACACCTAGATCCTCCAAACCCATCAAAAATCCATAAATCCAATCCACTCTTCCCATTCCTAGTGATGACACACAAGTCCCATCCATTCCTTCCATTCCTAGTATCACTGATATCCCTTCCCTTCAAATTCATGAATCCTCCATCCTTCCATCTCCCCCACTTGAAGAATCCCTTCAAAACTCTATTATCATACCACCCACACAAGATGAGTCATTCCAAGAGCCTGATCCAAAGCATGCTAGCATGTCCCCTTTTCCACATCAAGATCCTATCATCCCATCTAGCCCATCTCAAGATCATAGTCTCCCATCTGTTCCATCCCATGATCGCCTTGTCACTCAAGATTCCACCACTCCATCCCATGAACCCTTATCTCCATCTCCATTGCATGAGCCCTTATCACCTGCCACCACAAATCCAAATCCTATTCTACCTCCTAATCCCTCTCTTGATCCCCTACCAACCCCCTGTCCCAATCAAGAAGTTTTTATCCCCTCATCTCTATCTCATCATCCTCCATCGTCGCTTAAACCTACTACCCCACATCGCTTGTATATCCCCTTGGTACTCTCACATTATTCCACGGTGGTCTCCTTGCAGAAGAAAAGAAAAACATATATGCCACCCATCATCCTCCACCTAATAATAGACTCGCATCATTCTTCTAGAATAATAAAACTCTTGTCATGGATCGAATGCTCAAGAACATGAACTATCAAGGAAAAGTTTAGTTCTTCATGAGCAAGGTATTTTAGAACCCATCCAGGTCAAACAACAGCTCTATATGCGAGGTCTTGGACCTAGTTCCCAATACTCACAATCCAAAGATCTTGGCACAACCTCTAGATGTCCTCAACGAGCCTCTTCCAAAAGAAATATAGGCTCTTCCCATTGCTCCACCAGATCATATGTTGCCATCCCTCCTCCATCATATCACCTCAAAACAACCATCCATATTCCTCCTTCATCTGCTCCATCCATTTTGGCTCCTTACATCCCTCCATCCACCATCTCCCACCCTTCATCTACTCCATCCATCTTGGGTCCTTATGTCCCTCCACCCACTACATCTATTTTAGGCCCTTATATCCCAAAATCACCTCCTCCATCTTGTCATATTCATCCTTTCATCCATCCACCACCTATCCATGTCGCCCATCATAAACATCCCACTCTCATATCCCCTAATCAGGATCAGCAAAGGCACACACCCGCATATCCTCCCTCTTCACATAATTCCCATAATCCTACCTCCATCACTCCACATCATCCATCTCCTCACACCCATCTCATTACTATTAAAAGCACTTTAGATGTTAAAGTAAAAATTCATAAATCTAAACATCCACATGAATCAAAAGCTCCTCATGTCCCCTCTAAAAGACATGTTGACAAAAAGAAAAATCAAATCCAAAAGTAGAATCATATCCATCGGCCACAAAGGAACGCAAAAGAAAAGATCAAAACCATGTGGATCCCAAAGAAAAAATATGCAATACCTTCAAATGAAAAATTTGTAACATCCAAAGTTGCTAATCCAAAAGTTAATCATACACTCCCGTCATCTCCTCAATCTATTTTGGGGCCTTATGTCCCAAAACTCACTATCCCATCACCTCCATTATCCCCACATTCTCCATCCATTAATCCTCCTATCATTTCACATCCACCACCCTATATGTCGATGTTGGTCCTAAACTCATCCCCCCATCACACACCTATCCCATCATTCCATCCATACACTTTCTAACATCCCATTCATTATCCCCCATATCTCACTCACCCAATCCCTTTAATCCATTATCTTGCATAATCCATTTATCGAAATAGGGTTGTACTAACCTCCAATAGTCGCCTCACACATGGGCTCTTAATACCTCGTATGGAACTTGATGCTTGATTCCTTCATCCATATCCTTCTCACGTATCTACTTATCCATATCCCTATCCTTATCCATATCCTTTTGTATGCTATCCAAAAAAAAACCGTAAAGAGAAATAATTCATCCAATGGTGAAAACTTGGCAAACAAGCGCCTTGGATAAGTACCATGATGAAAACCTGGCAAACAAGCGTCATGCATACATCCCCATCTTTCCTTTTCCACACTTGGGGGTAGCTTCCTGATATGCATTCCCTCCATCCACTATGCTTCCTACCATACATCCTCCTCATTCATCCCCTCCATCCCACCTATCTTTTGCATCCTGTGATCTTGATCAAATCAGGGGTACCTCTCTATGCATAGATACCTCTCGGTATATATACCATTCATCCATGCTTTATCATATTCCTTAGTCACCCACCCTATCCTCCTCTAGCTATCTCCTTTATCTTCCCATCCACTCATCTTTCACCCCTTTTTCCTTATCACACATGACATATATCAAGTGGGGGCATCTACTTCCTTTGTGACATAAGTCCTTGGAGACATCATTCATCGATCCTATCTAACTTTTCATCTTCCCATCCTTATCTTCCTATCCCTCCATCCAAAAAATCCCTTTCATATCCCCATCTTTTTCTTTCTACCTATCCAAACAATCCCTTATGTCTCCCCATCCTTGTCTTCTTATCCATCGAAACAATCCTTTTAACCTCCTTATCCTTATATATCCATCCTAGCATCTCTCCACCTCCTTATCTTCCTATCCATCCCTATCTCTATTCCCCATCCCTTTCATCCCCCCTCCCTATCTCCCTATTCATTTGTCTCTCTCTTTATATCATCTTATAATCCCTTGTCATTGGTATCCGGCTATACGATTCTCCCAATGCAATCCAATTCCATCGATCTCATCATCATCACTCCTACTTCTCTTGCATATCTTTCCAATCACCTGTCACTTGTCATCACTCATCTAGCTATCATATCATCCTCCTAAGTCATTTTAATGATTTGGATAACTATCCCATACCTGAGCTTTGTAATTGCTATCATCCTATCTTGTCCAATAGGTCTATCCTATCTTGTCGCATCGGTCCCATCTTTCTATCCACTTATCCTATCATCTCATCATCCTTTATCCATCATTTTTCATTGGTCGTTGGTCGAACTACGTTGCCCCTATGCTTTCACGTAGGCAAGGTCGATCATTTGATCTGCCCCCGGGGCTCTTTTGTCTGTCCAGTCCTATCATCCATCATTGGTCTCCATTTTCCTCTTTCCACTTTCATTCATGGTCTTTTATTGAACTATGAGGGCTCTGCACTTTCACGTAGGTAAGGCTAATCTTTGATCGGCCCCCAAGCCCCTAGGTCACTAGGTTGTGTCAGTCTTATGTCTCATGTCTTGTCTCCCTTGTGTCGTGTCATCAAGCTATGTCCTTATCTAGCTGCTTCTTAACAAATGAGATCCACTAGTATTAGCAGATCCAATCAATTTCAAGTATCCTCCACCATATTGATATTTCAATTTAGTATCCATCATCGGTCTCAATAGGATGCATCCTTCCTAACAAACCTCATCAATCCCATCCATCCCCTTGATCCTATGGCAAAGGACATTTGAAATTGATTGTGCTCTTTTGATGCTTTTGGCTTTTTTTTATCAGTTGAGCTCCCTATCATCACTTGTCAAGGCCACCATGATCCATCATATTATGGTTTGTTTTGATTGGTTAACATAGGGGCATATCTTGATCTTTTATTGTTGTTCTCTGCTAGGTTGTCCCACATAGTATCCACCAAGACCCATGTGATCTTGTGTTATGCTAGGACATTCCTTTGTGCTTGCGGTTATCCCAATGCCTGGCCCGACCAAAGTCTTTGTCACTTTGGGGTGTTGGGATAGCCTTCTTATCTGTTGTGCATTAGACACCAATCTGCCTTACTCCATCATACCTTGGTGTATCATGTCTTATGCTATATCAAAACTCAATGCTCTGAAGATGGAAAATCATATTAGGATTGCATTTTATTGTCATTACTGTTGCATTGCATTCACCCTATGATTTTGGTTGTGCAAATACTTCACATCTCTTTTTCTTCTCTCTTAGTTTATTTTTCCTCCCCCCTCCTACTTTTCCCTAATCAGGGTGAACCTATCTTCCAGTAGGTGCAGATACGCCCTTATGGCAGGGTGGAAGCACCCCCGTGCCTAACTTCCCAGAGCCGCCATTTGCAAACTATGTGCTCTATTGACTCCATTCAAATGCCAATCTTCTCACTTTTTCATGCTCTTTCCAATGACATATACCATGTCATACTTTTGAGAAGTCACCCATCACTATGGTGAATACGCCTCAGCGCTCACGGAGGTGGATACGCCCCAACCTATGTTGGGGCGAATACACCCCAACTTCCCTAACTTCTTGGGGTCACCATTTGCAAACTATGTGTCTGATCTACTCCGTTCAAATTCCAGTCTTCTCGGTTTTTCATGCTCTTTCCAATGACATATACCATTTCATACTTTCGAAAAGTCACCTCAAGCCTGGACGGATACGCCCCAGCCCTCGCCAGGGCAGATATGCCCCAACTCGTGTTGGGGCAGATACACCTCAGCTTCCCTAACTTCCCGGGGCCGCCATTTGCAAACCATGCGTCCGATCGACTCCATTCAAATGCCAATCTTCTCAGCTCTTTCTGCTCTTTCCAACGACATATACCATGTCATACTTTCGAGAAGTCACCCTGGGTTGGGGTGGGTATGCCTCAACCCGCGCCAAGGCGGATACGCCCCAACTTCTTTAACATCTCAGGGCCGCCATTTGCAAACCGTGCATCTGATCAACTCCATTCAAAAGCCAAAGTTGCTTAGTTTTTTGAGCTCTATCCAATGGTGCCTTCCATTTTTTCCTATCGAGAAGTTGTCTGTGGCCCCTTTTCTTCCCCACCCACCCTCTTGAGGGGGCATACCTTACCATTTTCCCTCCATCCCTTCCTGGCAATCACTGAGGAATCTCCCTCCTTTTTCCCACTTGGGTAGCTCATTCAACCTCTGTCATGCTAGGCATCAAGCCCTATCACTTTCTTCACCACCGACATTTTATTTTTCTTCGAAACATTGTTATTTTCTAACAATATTAGGGGCAAAATATAGACATCCAGATTTGATCACTTTCATACGATCAAATTCACCTCTTTATTCACCCATTCAGTCAAATTAATTTATTTAATTAATATTACACTTCCTACCTAAGGTCTTTAAAATATTTAATTTAACAATTAAATGTTTTACCTTATATCTTTTCCCTCTCTAAATTAAATAAATACATCAATTTATTTAATTTAGTCATTTAACCCTTTTCAATAAAATCAATTTAAAATTCTTTATTTTTCCCTCTCCTTGTCACATCATCCATAATTCCTTTCTAATCTGGATTAATTTAATTAATTCACGATTAGGATGTGCATCCTCTTAATCAAGGATTAATGTCACATCCTCCTACATTTGCCACTTGCCTCTAATATTTTATTAATTTTCTTAATCAAGTGTTTGCAAAACCTTAATCAAAGTCATTAGCCACATTTACCATACCTTTTTAGTCAACCTTTTCATTTTCCTTTCTTAGTAGTGACCCTCTTTCCCATGTGAATTTTTAATTCCAATTTATTCATCGTAGATATCTCTCCTCCCCATGTGAATTTTTAATTCACATTTTATCCTTTTAAGGTTTACCTTATCCCCATGCAACTTCTAGAACATTTGACTTATCACATCAAGTCACATGTGACAAACTCCCACCTTTTTGGAGACCCTCTCTTATCCACTAGATTCTCCCAAGCATGTAAATTTTTAATTAATTCACATTTATTCTTCCAAGGTACTTGTCCTTCCTCCACATCATGTACCTCCCTTCCACCTCACTTCCACATCATCTTATCCTAGGCCATCTCACATTCCACATGTCAAGATGTGAGGGCTTCTGAGTTCTCAACTCACTATAGCCCTACATCTTGACCTTGGTGGCTCAATCTCAACCATTGAATTCTCTAGAGAATTCAAATTTCTTTATAAATACCCCCTCCTCTAAGGAAATTTAAATACTTAATCATTTGAGCAACATTATGCTATCATTTTGTGCACTCATTTTACAAGCATTTTTCTCTTATTTAGTCATCCATTTTAGCCATTTGCATTTGCATCCCACCATCTAGTTAATCTCACATTTAGCTACATCAATAGCCATCTAAGGAGCATACAAGGCAATCTAAATCAAGGGCCAACCAAGGAATTTTAGCTACAAAGAGAAGGTATAATCATTTGCACTTCTTTCATTTTATCTCTTTGTATTAACAATTCTTTAGGCTAATCTTGAGGTGTTTCTTTGTGTTTTTCCATTGCATTTAAGTTATTTTTGCACAATTGGAATAGGTAAAACCTGAGAATATCACAATGATGGACACATTTGGACAGTGGTAACAATAACTTTCTATAGACATCTACATTTGACCACTTCCATATGGTTAAAGACGTCTCCTTAACCATCCTTTTCCTCATCTACTTCATCCTCTTTGCCGGTATTAATTAAATCACTCATTTAATTAATATTTTGTGTCCTACATAAGGTTTCAAAAGTATTTAATTTAATAAATACTTTTCCCCTCTTTCCTCTCTAGATTAAATAAATATATCACTTTATTTAATTTAATCATATTACCTATTGGAATTTTAAATTTATTTTAATTCCTTACTTTCTCTCTCGTTGTCACATCCTCCAACTTTTTCAAGTTGGTCTCTAATCCCTCTTAACAATCTAACCCTCTTTCTTAATCATAATTAATTTATGATTAAGATGTGCACACCCCTAATCATCATTAGGGTCACATCCTCCATAATTTCTCACTTGCCTCTAATCTGCCATTAATTTGTCTAATTAGGTACTTGCACAACCTTAATCACTTAATTAGGTCAACCTAATCCCCATGTCATTTATGGAATGTGTCCTAAGTCAACCTTATTAAAGGTTTTCTCCTTTTGAAGAAGGCACTTCATTCCCCATGTGAATTTTTAATTCACATTTAATCCCTCAATACATTTCAAGGAATTTAAAATTCCTTCTCTCATCTCCATGAGGATATTTGAGGAATTTTTAATTCCTCACATGTCCTCTCACCCACATGGGGACAAGAACCTCCTTTATGAGGATATATTTTCTCAATCCTAAGGTACTATGTACTACCTCCATGTCATGTACTCTCCTTCCAACTCATGTACACATCATCTCTTACAAGCCACTTCACATGCCACATGTCAAGATGTGAGGACTTGTGAGTTCTCAACTCACCTTAGCCCTACATCTTGATCTTGGAGGCTCAATCTCAACCATCCATTTCCCTAGAGAATCCAAAATTCTTTATAAATACCCCCTCTTTTCTCTCATTTTAAGGGAGATCATTCATGCTAGCCAAACTCTTGCAAAAAATTTTCTTGAGCCATACCTAGTCAAATTCCCATACTTGCATCCATTTTCACTCATTTTCCATCCTCATCTCATCTCATAATTTGTATCTCTTGCCACCAAAGGAGCATACAACATCAAAGATTGAAGGGCCAACCAAAAGATCGATTCAAGACAAGGTGAATCCACTCTATTTGTTATTTTATTTTGTTTTGAATCCAACTAGGCTAATCTTGAGGTGTAGGGTGTTTATAGTTGTTGTTTGCACTGTTTTATTTGATGCTCATATTCTAACAAGTGTTTTCTCTCGATCACACTTGCAATCCATCAAGACTTGATTACCTTTTAGCCTGTCAAATTCTAGTGATGAAATGATAGATTAATCATAATGTCACCTTGGGATCACATCACCATGAAAGAACTTCATCCAACATCCTTATGAGTGTAGGTACCACCAAATAGGTATTTGTCAGATTTTTCTTCCTCGAGCAAGGGAAATTCAGGAAGAAAAGAGGAAAGCGAGACATGTAGTAGGTCTAAAAGAGGGAGATCAACTAGAAGTCAAAAGATTAGAAAAAAAATTCTTAAATGTATGGAATTTTTTCTTACTGAAGGGGGGTCATGATCTTATGATGATGAGAGCATAGGTGACATTGAGGTGCCCTTGAGGTACAAACATCTACGGAAACAATGGGTACCCAAGGAACTTCCTCCAATAAACACTAATTTTTGTGTCAATGAGAGGATATATCACATAGCACCATCGTCATTACATGGTTTGGGCCTATTTTGCATGGATGGCATAAAGTTCTATTACGACAAAGTTACTGAATTGATGGAGTATTTCGGACCATGTTATAGTTACAAAGATTGGATGCAGCCGGTTCAATGTACACAAAGTATGCGTACGTATGCATTGTCAGCAAATTATATATAGCAAAAAGATAAGGATCAAAATAAAGGAGTGGCTATGTACATTGATGGAAGGCCAAAAGCATCAGGGAATATTGCAGGGTTTATAAATAGTACATGACCTAGGTCAATAAATAAGCAACCCAATTGCATATTCGAGGCACGCAAAGGAAACTATGTATTCATATGAGCAATAAAATCAATAACTATAGGGGAAGAGTTGCTAATCGATTACAATTTGAATTGCTTAGATACAAACACAGTTACTATGGGGATGGTATGTACTATATACCATTTTACCCAACCTCCAATTAATAACTCCAATATACCATTTTATTATTATGTTTTTTTCGTAACTGTATTGGTTTCATTTCGGTAATGGTTTTTTATATTTAATTTTTGCACAGTGGGACATTGATCATATGGGGAAGGCTCTATACCAGAGCACAGATCGTGATGCATTTTCAAGCACTTCTACTTGACAGGTTTACCTCATTATAATTGTACAAATTAGATATGAACAAAATGTTTTATTATTATATTTTTTTCATGAGTTTATTGGGTTAATTTCGATAATTTTTTTAATATTCTTGTTGTAGTCGGTTGATCGAGGAAAGGCACCAACAGTAGAGGAGAGCATCGATAGGGAGGTGCAGTCACTAGTATGTGATGATGACATCGCATATTCAAAAAACCCTCTCGATATGATAAGGAAGACCCAAAAAAAATGCAATGAAGAAATCCTTTAGTTGTTATTCATAGTGCCTCAAACAGATGAGATAAGAGGGTTAAAATATTGACTGAGAGAGCAATAAACTTGCAAGTTGTCATGAGGTCATTAATTATAACATAAGTTCATTCATGGTTTTATATTTTTTACTCTTTTATGTCATGAACTAAAATATATGTTGTTTTTACAGGATTTTTTGCATCCTCATGATGTTGCTGGCCATGATTAGGGTACTACAAGCGTTTCCCGAGGAGTAGGGATTGGTACAAGTGTCCATCTTGATCTTCATGTGCATACATCACATCATCCAACCCCATCATCTGTGCCTATATTCTCGACTGAAATGTCGGCAACACATACCATGCAGGCATCTAGTAGTGTATCCTCTGACAGTGAACACATGCCAGAACATCCGTCAAGACATGTACCTGGGGATGAAGAGGCCACTAGTACTTGTGATGTTTTAGCAGCATTTCCTAGATCTTCCTGTATTACTAGTATAGGAACATTGTCAGACACATTTGTGGTGACTGAGGAATTTGTTCCCATAAAGATAGAGAAGGTCCCAAGTACTTTAAAATGTTTTAATTATTATTATATATAATCCAATTGAAATTTACTTATTGATCACTCTTTTTAGACTAATGATCCCATGATAATTTTGCAAAAAATGATGTTTTTTTATAAACATCTAAGTGATATTACATTGGGTCTCTTCAGGCCCACCATATGTACACGATGGAATGCCCAAGATAAAGATTTAAAATATGAGCTCATTAACTATTTAGTTGTGTTGTTCAGTGATAAAACATTCAACCGAACTAAGGTCCTTAAGAAAGTTGGTACCTATCTAAATTATGTGAGGGACCAATATAGGTCACATTTAGAGAAGAACAAAAAGTACGAGCATCCCCCATGATTCTGGAGAGGGAGTGGAAGGACTTGGTGTCGGATGGAAAGGAGAAGGCTAAAAAGAAAAAAGGAAAGACACCACTGAGCCAAGGAAGGTATGTGATACTATCAACAATGTAGTTATATATTGATTACTCTTTCTTTTTACATAATCTAACGTATTTCAAACTTTTCATAGGCTGCTCGACACATCGAAGGAAACAAAGGAAAGACTAGAAAAATAGGGGCAGCACAGACTTCGCTTTGGTGGTTATATGAAATTAGTTGCACAAATTGTAAGTATCAATAAATAAAATATTTCATCCAAATAATAAATTGAAAATAATTTTGGTTTTATCACACCATAGAAGCAAAATTCATGATCTTATGCAAAAATTTAGGGCTCTAAATTCAACAGAGTACCCATAAAAGAGGATTTGAAGATTGCCTTCCAACAAGGCTATGGAGCTGTGGCTGAACACCTAAGAGTCTTGACTAGGAAAACACAATCTTCCATTGCGTGTTTGACATGCAGGTAAATAAACTCAATAAAGTTTATTTAAAATTGAATACTTGTGCAATCTATTCAATATTAATTTCCACCATAAAGTAATTATGTGCCTATTTGTTTTAAATAGACAAGCAATGATAATACTGCACATGACATTGGAATGCAGCCTAGTGAGGGTGGAGCACAACCTACAAATGAAGGTCATGGTGTGCATCCTGGTACTGGATGTATTCATGTGCTATACAAAACACAATATGGATTAATACAATTAAACATCTTTAATTGCAATTGGTGTATTAATTAATGTAACTTTTCATGTTTCAACTTTAGAGCATGTAGAGCATGATCAACATGTTGAGCATGATCAGGCTAGAGAAGATCATGAACATGATGTGGCCCCATCAGGTAAAGAATGCCACTGTAATGTTCTTTTAAACATATTTAATTGCAATTGGTGTATTAATTAATGTAACATTTCATGTTTCAACTCCATATCAGGATTTAGAGGGTGTTCAACATGTTGAGCATGAGGCTATAAGACAAGATCAAGAACATGATGTGGCCCCATCAGGTAAAGGGAACCACTATAATGTTCTTTTAATTAATGAAATACTTGTAACAATAATAATAAAACATATCAATTTAACATTTCTTTGTTCTTGTAGCAGACCCCCCTTGTAGCGGTGTCCACGTCGTGAGTACATGACTAGGTGTACATTAAGATCACGAGCAGAAGGGAAAACAACTGAAGGGGGAGATAGATGATTTAGAAAATGATACTCCACTTAAGATTTTTTTAGCTTCAAAAAATAAATAAAAAAAAAAAGTGATTGTAATCATATTATGACAACCATATTTTTGATAATATGTAAAAACTAAAAGAATGAATGTTATATGTTAATGAATGAATGTGAATATGTTAATGAATGAATGAATGTTACATGTTATTAATGGATGAATGAATGAATGTGAATATGTTAATGAATGAATGTTATATGTTATTAATGGATGAATGAATGATTAATGTTATATGATCAGGTATAGGTAATTGAGAGTGATGTGAGGGGGGGAGGGGGCCAAATGAGCTTCCACCGTCACATGGTTGGCCCTGTTAAGTAAAGAATATTAAACTATTCTTGAAACAAAGAGAAGCTCAATAAGGTAATGCACTTTTCAATATATGAAATGCATCCTTTGAAGCATCAAACCAATATGCAAAGATGAAAGAAAGTGCTAACTTTTCACTATGGTGGCAGAAAAATGATTCTTTATACCCTGATGCCTTCATTTTCCAAGCCAATTTCTCCTGCTTTGCATAGCCCTTCCATGTTTGTGGATGTGATATGAATCCTACACAAAAAAAAATGTACCAGTTTACGGCCTTCAATCCAACTACATCCAAGTATCTTTTTATTTCCTCTATCTTTCATCAATATCTTTACTATTTGAACATCGTACAAATGTTTTAGATGAAGAACCCATTATTGTGAAATGTGCCTCCAGTTGAGTAAAGTGAATCCATGCTCTGCATCATAATTTGAAGTTGTTTCCATTCCAATGTTATGAGTTTAGTTTGTTTGTATGGCTTTGTATGAATACCACATTGTGTTGTGTGTGGATTTGGTTTCAAAACTCTATTTCTTTTGTTTTTAGTGGTGACATAACTCTAAAATTTGACTTTTGTGCATAATAGGTTAGTGGAAAATTTGACAACTTTGAAGGGTTTAAAGGCTCGATTGAGATAGATACATGAATATTTGGATCTTGTTGTTGATGGGAGGCTTCCACTTAACCATGAAATTTTGTACCATCTGCGAGTATGCAAAAATTTCTTTGCCTACATTCATTCAACTTACTATAATATAATATCTAACAAAAATCTCTTTTTCATTATACTTAGATGGATTTTCATGCCCTGTTCCAAAGCACATGTTTTAGAACAGGTAAGAAGGATGCTCGCAAGGGTTATGGAATTTGGCTTTACACCTACCAATTGCATAGTTTACTTCATTCATCTAGCATATTGTCGATGCATTTCACAATTGTTGGAATCATATCCTATAATTATAGAACTAGTAAAATTAAAATATGTAAGTTTCAAATATGGCATTACATATCCTTCTATGAATTTTTGAAAGAAAATATCAAAATGGAGAAGTATTAAAAAAATAATCTGCCTAATTTCTAACAGATCAAGGAATTTTTTTACAAAGTTATCTTGAATATATTTAAGACAAAAGTAACATATAGAGATTGAAGCAAAATATCAATAGTCTAAAATCACCAGTCAACACATCTTAGTAGTATCTCAATTCAAGAGAACTAATTCCACTATCCATTAGCCAATAAAACAAATAAAATCAATTCATAAGATTATTTTGTTCTAATAGGGTTGATTGGTTGCTTGTTTCTTTTTGATTGGCAGGAAGTCATCAATATACACTTGGTTTTCCCACCTTCTCTTGCCTCGTGGCCAGAGAGTTTCTATAGAAGGCATCAAAGTAACCTTCAAGATTGACAATGGCAATGAGTACAAGGTCAGTATAACTTAATGTTAATTGGGTATGATTTTATTTGTTCAAGACCAATTTAGATTCATTTTCTGCTCACACTACTTTTATTTACATTTATGTTTTGCTAATATCCATTTTCCTTTACATTCATATTCTTCTATACATATTGTGTTTACAATAATGTTTTCCTTAATTTAATCTAGGGGAGAGGACCCAGTACCTGAGCATGTTTCAATAGTTGTGATAGTAGTGGTTTATATAATGCCCAATATTTTTATCAATATTGGACCAATAGTTGTGACTTTAAAGTTGTTAGTGTTGATGATGACTCGTAGTATTTGCAAATTAGTTGCATTCAACTTAGATTTGTAGAATGTATAGAATGACATGAATTAATAACCTTGAAGTTTTTCTTGAACTGTATAGAATTATTGAAGCTTTTACCTATATATAATTTTTCATACTTCCCAATAGGCGTTATGTCTGTTAGCTCTCAAAAATGCAAGCAAAATGCCTCAAGAGGTTGCCAAACTCTTGGTACGTTTCAGGGTAACATACAAGGCCAAATAGTTTAGACCTTCTTCTCTTCAGGTGCTGCTAGACCTAGGCAGGTATACCTATATGAATGAAGCAAACTTGATTTGTGTTTATTTTTTAAGCAATTTATCCACAATGGCAAGTGGGAGTGGACAATTGAATCTTTATTATGGTATAGATTGTATAAGCAATATCAAGGCTAATCCTAATATGTTCAATTAACAGATGTAAAATATAAATTGGATGAACTAAAATGAAGTATGTAAGACTAGTGCCTCGTTGGGTATATGGAGTCTAATGAAGATATAGAAAAGTGTAATTTGTGATGGCAATAATTCAAACTATTTGGCACACAAATGTAGTTTGCAACTTGTAAAAGCATGCAAGTAAATGGCTGACAACTCTACTTGAGACAGGATGATAACCCTAATTATTTGATTCTTCTTACTGATCCAATTAATACTTTCCAGTTACTGTGATTAATTATAAGGATTTAATCTTTACTTGAAAGAACCAAATGATCACATCACACAAATATAGCACATGTGTATCGACAAACTAATATATACTTGATATACCAATTTGAACAATAGAAAAGCATCAAAATGGAGACAATTAAATAACTATATAATTCCATAGACAGTTGATACAAAAGATTAAGCCACAAATTCATATATCTTCATTAACTTCATTGAACTTCATGCATGCATTTGAGTCTTTTTGATGAAAACATCATTACAAAAAAAAACTATCTACAATATTCTTTTTTCCTATTCACCTCTCTCCTTTTGATATCAAAAAATGGATACTTATACATCAAATTTTTGAAAGGACGTGTCCTTTTAGAAATTTCTTATACATCAAATATTGCCCAGAGTCACCCTGATAATTATTTTGATCCATTTGTATCTTCATCGGCAAGAGATCATGTATCGCTAGGATATTCTGCAATTTCCCCAACATGGTGAGTCTCCCCGATCATTATTCTTTCTATCTCAAGTATGTCGCCAAGACTCCTTCCCATGTAATCTTATCAGCGTGACATAGCGGGTCGAGTAGACATTTAGAACTTACTCCGATGGTATATGTCTTTCTAATATGCTTCCCTCATGCTTCATTAATGAGACAAGATGACTATCTTGCCAATGAAACGTCATCGCTGAGACCACAGGCCAATCCTCTCGATATATCTTCTTAGGAAATTTTCATTGTTGTAACAGTCTTGATCTTTCATTGATATGCCTACATTTGAATGAATAGTTTTTTTTTTTAAAATTGCATTGTTTCGTTGAATCTTCGATGAAAGAAACCGACGAACCTCTAAAAGCATCCAACAAATTTGCAATACGTCCAATGAAAATTTCATCTTAATGAATTGCCTATTTTGTCACAATTTCAATGAACTTCTATTGTTATTCTTTTGATCTTCAGTATGTCACTAACACTCCTGCCAATGTAATCTTATCGGTGTGACATAGCAGGTCGAGTAGACATTTAGAACTTACTGCGATGGTATATGTCTTGCCGATATGCTTCCCTCATGCTTCATCAATGATACAAGATGAGTTTCTCACCAATGAAACTTCATTGCTAAGACCACAAGGAAGTCCTCTCGATATATCTTCTCATTAGGTAATTTTGATCGTTGTAATAGTCTTGATCTTTCAAGTTGATATTTTCCTTACATCTGATGAAACTTTCATTGTAATGACTTGCCTATTTCGTCAAAACTTTGACGAACTTCTATTGTTTTTCCAATGCTTTTGCAAATGCATGCCACTTGTGTTTTTTCTATTGTTTGTTGTTAGATCGACAAAATTTTCATCGATATTCTAATGAACACCAGATCCCTTTTTCGTGGTGGAAACCAACGAAGCTAATTTATGATTTGAACATTTTAAATCTAGTCGGGAAAGCGATGAAAAATATTTTAGTGATTTGTCAGAATACCGACTAAATTTTGTCGATATTTCAACAAAATTTCATCAGAAATTGGAGTCAAATACAGTAGTGAATGGTAAAGCCAACTTTATGATCGCCACTAGGAATTCCTTCTTGTAATCCCATGAACTTGGCAATGGCTTTGTCCTCGAATATGTCCAAGACAGGTGGTCCTTTTTGGTCCCAATCAATGAGTTGGGGGTAGAATAAAGGAATTCCATCATCGATAGTGTCAAGGTTTAGAGAAAACATTGTAAAGATGAAGGTATAATTAGGGTCTCGAGTCATGGTATCAGATAAGTCAAGTTCGGCAAGCATCTCAGCTATACCATATTCACTAGAGACAAGAGACTCCCATTCATATTCATTAGATTCGGTTTCAACATAATCATCATCATATGGATTGGATGGTTCAGGGGTTTCAGGCATTACAAATGTCTCGATATTCTCAAAAGCACCTACCTCCTTGATTGAAAGTACCTTAGTACTAGGGGCACCAATATTGATTAGTTTAAACCCTATACCTAAGCCTTTTGGTCGTTTAGATATTGACAAAGGTTTCATCATTCCACTTTTGTTCAACCCCAGTCCATTATGTCCATCATAGCCTTTATTCTTCATTATTTCAAAACTTTTTCCATATTGTTTAGTGGGTATTTGTGCAGGTGGAGGAGCTTCTTCATCGTCTTCTTTGTAGAGCCAGGAGGTCATGTCCTCTTCATTGATGTATTTTTTCTTAGATCTCCCCATTTTGTGAAAATGGTTGTGGGAGGCATGTGTATAGTGCCCTTGGATTGTCTCTTGTCTATTGCCATTTTTCCATATGACTTAGGAGACATAAGCTTGCTAACACAATAAGATGTCTGCATGTGGTATTCACCATACCCCTTGTCTTGGACCTCAATTTTGGGATCAAGGGGCAGATTCTTGGAGGTGGATGCTTTGGATAGAGTGGAAGGATCAATGTAGTGTGATGAGGTGGATGATGATTCTTCTTGGTTGATGAGAACTTGTTGTTGGGTGGTCCCTCTTAGGTTGCTACAATATTGAAATGGGTTGGGATCACCAGCTATCATGATTTTGGTGCCATTATATGGGAATTTGAGGCATTGGTGGTATATGGATGGTATAGCCTTCATGGCATGGATCCATGGTCGGCCTAAGAGTAGGTTGTATGGGAGTTCAAGATCGAATACTTGGGATGTGGTGTCCATTAATACAGGTCCAACTTTGATTAGTAGTGTGATAACACCCTTGGAAGAGTGTTCTTTGTCATCATAGGCTTTGATAACAATACTTTTTGTTGTGTCTACACATGCTTTAGAGAAGCCTAATTCCTTAACCAATTTAAGGGTGCAAATGTTTAACCCTATTCCACCATATACTAATACTTGTCTGACTTTATGTTTGCAAATGAAGACTTCAAGATGCAAGGGGTCATTGTAATTAGTCTTTTGAGTCAAATAATTTTGGTTGGAGAAAGTGACATGATGAGAATTAGCCAAATAGCCCACCATCTCCTAGAATCAATTGACATCGAGGTTAGTGGGTATGGTAGTATCTTGTAAGGCTTTGTCGAGAATGGCCTTGTGCTTAGGTCACAACAACTCAAGGATAGATATTTGTGTGGGTGTCTTCCCCAAATGGTCAAGTATATTATTTTGGGACTTTAGTGGTTGTTATTTTTAGGAAGCACCTTGGATAGTCACCTTGGTTCAATAGGTATTGACAGCAAATTCTAGTGGTTTCTTGACAGTAATGGTATTCACATAATCATCAACAACTTGAATGTGATGGATGGTGGTGTAGTCATATTTGGCATTGGTGTAATCGACAGAATTGTTAGTCATATTACTCGAATTAGAGGCCTTTCCTTTTCCATGAACATGTAATGGATCTATAAGAACTTTATCGTCAGTGTTGGAGGTTTGTTGTTGTCCATTGACTTCTATGATGTCATTTTCAATGAGGTCTTAAATGATCTTTTATATTTATTTAATTAATTCTAGTCTTATCCCAAATCCTTCAAATCAATTATTTAATTAGTTTAGGCTAATTAATCCCCATTACCTTTTCCTCTAATATTCAATTCCCTTTATTCCTCAATCTGTATCCATTTAATCCTAGCTATTAAATTCATTCACATGGATCACAATCTAATTTTTTCCTCATGTGACAAATACCCCCTTCATGTAATGCCCCGTCTTGTAACCTAAAGAATGATGCATTGTCTACGAAAGTGTAATAATTTTTTTTAAAAAAAATTATAAACATTTAATTAACTAATTGCAAACATTCCCTAAGTAACGCGATGACACACTACTTGAAATTCCCATAGATGACTTTAGTATTTAGCATTGCATATATATTAATTTTCATAAACTTAAAAGTATACATTGAATAACATTTAAATCACATCATTGAAAGCATAAAATACATAAAGGATTCTTTCATACATTGCATTTGAAATAACATTACAATACTTATTTTCCATAATGAGGTAGATCAAATAAATGTTTACAATTACATATTACAGATGTTCACCTCATTAACAATTGAGGAGTAATACAAATATAAAATTTTCAATGATACAAATAAGGAAGTCCATATATCCACATATGAGCTCTCCATCCATGAAGCATTCTTTGCCATGAACAAGAACTGGGGACCCAACGGAGTAAGGTGCACGTTCCACCCAACCATGTGGTACCCGTAGGTCCACCCCCCATGCTAGGAGATAGTAATAAGGTTCCCTAGACATAACCTACAAACCATAGACACGAGTAAAACCATAGACAATCTATACAAGTGCATACTTGACTTATTGGTTGCATTACTTCCAGAATTAGGATAATCAAATATGCTAAGTTCACAAGGTTAATGTTACTTTAGGTGGAGTGTCATCACAATGTTGCATAGGTTACCCTGGTGCTTCTTCATAGGTTTCGGCCCCCAACTTGGGTTACCCTGGCAACCTCTTACAAAACCCGGCCCTGCATGCAAACTGTTGCGGAGTCGAATATCTTTTAAAATAACAAGATATCGACTTTTCCTTTCCAGGCCTTCTCGACTCATTCTCAAGACTGAACTAGCTCTTAAGTCCATGAGTGAGGCATAATTAATCTAGTTAAATATTTTAGAATACCCAATGTGTTGATTTAGTTTTCTCTGACTTACTAACTCTACATGAGTTACCTTGACACCACTTTGTGTGCCGGCCCTCACAAAGAACCAATTCCCTAAACATAACACAAGGAAAATAACTCCACTAACTAAGGTTGACAAAGTGCACATAAACCAAAAACAAATATCAAACATGGATCACAGACATCACATCTTGTTTATGGTACCAAGTGTCTATAGACCATACAAACCCATGTGCACTACCCTAGTCAACTCAAAAGATTGGATTTAAACAAATAACAACTCCCTCATTAACAAACTTATTTGGAAGACTTGAAATTTAATACAATCCCAATTTGCCCAACAAAAGAGAAAATACAATTTAAAGCAAATCAAAGATTATATACATCTAATCTTAGGATCTACTAAATCCAATCAAGTCAACAAGAAATAGCAAGAAAATAAAACAACTTAATTACAAAAAAAAATTCCAAGCAATATAAGAAATTGTATTAATTAATCTAATTCAGATTTTTCAATTTCACATGAAAACAAATACCAATTTTTTCTTTCTAATTTTATTGTTTGATAACAATCATTTTTATGCATTTACAAGCATCAATATTTATAATCCTCAATTAATTAATAAATTATTTCCTGAAATTATAAAATATAATTATATATATACATATATACATATATATACACATATACATATATATACAAATTTATATATATATATATATATATATACATATATATATAATATTAACAAATTAAATTTAAATTAAACAAAATCGAAAAACATTTTTAACATTAATCATATACTGTAAGGGTTTGTTGGCTATATACACAGCCAGCGGCTGCTATACATAGCCAACCCCATATGGGGGCTATGGTTGTGTTGGCAGTTGTGTGCTGCCTGTGAGGGCAGTGTCGGTTGCCTTCATAGCCGTCACCCTCTATGGGCGGCTGTGGGGTAACCCTGCAGCCTTAAATTTCTGTATACGCTTTTTTTTAAAATACAGTTCTCCAAAATTTGAAACCTTGCGCTTAAAATCACGTACGAAATTTCTTTTCAAAGGATATAAAATTTTCACAATACAATTTATATATGAATGTAAATATATATATATACAAATATATATATAAATACATTCACAATTAAAAGATAGATAAAATATTGAAATTAGGCAATTACTTTCAACAAGGCTTTTATCAGGAAATTGAGAAATTTAGCAGTATACACAATTTTTCCCTCAACAAGTTCTAATTCAATCACAAAGGGTTTGAATTTCATTTTCCAAATAAAAGATTTCCTTCACAATTTAATTACTCAAAATATTTTCTACAGGAAAATTTTAACAGAGATTATTACAGAGGTTTCCAATTCCTCAATTTTATATACAGAGTTTTCTTCTAAGACTTTTCAATTGCTTAACAATTTCTACAAGGTTGCTCTAAAATTTCACTATAAAATCTTGTTTTAAAAGATAATAGGAAAGTAACAAATTTCTACAAAATAATTTTTACAAAATTCACCGTGAAGGAATCACAACCATAATTATTTCCTCAAGCAATCTTTAAAGTCCACAATTTTACAAAAACTTACACAAATCCAATTCTTACACAGGCAATCTTTCCACAGAAGACAAATTAAATTAAAATAAGGAAATACCTATAATCCTGTAGCTTCAAAAACTTGACTGTAGAAGCAAAGATTTGTTAGCCTGTTGCGTGCAATCTTCCAAAGCCCTTCCAGAACACCAATTTCCAGAAAATGCAAATACTTAACCAAAGAACTTCCGAAAATATTAAGCAAATCACAAAGTCAATCACAAATTTACACAAATCAATATTTTTAGCAAAACCCTATTCTTTTTTATTTCCCGTGAAGTGATTTCTTGTTTTCCCCAAATCACATAACATCTTCCGAGAGAATCCTCAACAAGAAAAAGAAATTAATTTAACTAACACACTTGGCAAGAAGATAATATCTTCTAACAAACTCACGAAAAATCTTTCTTTCTTCCTTATCAAGAATTCAATGCATATTAAAGAATTAAAGAATTCAAAATTCAAAATTCAATTTCCTTTTCTTTATTTATTTATTTTTTATTTAAAATTTCATTCCCACAAAACATTTAAAGAATATAAAATCTATTCTCACAAATAAAAGAAACTTTTAATTAATTAATTAATTAATTTAATAAAATAACTTAATCACAATGATTAAATTATTTAACCAAATAAACTAATTTAATTAGTTAAATAGAGTATAAAACTTTTATCTAAATTATCCAAAATTAATTTGAATAAACATTAAATTAAATAGAACATTAATCTAACATTAAATTAACAAAATTTGTCTTTCATAATAAATAATCCAATCAAACAAAAACGAGGCAACCAAAGACACCAGACTTAAACTGACAACATACTGTGACTAGGTTTAAGACTAGTCTAGGAAAAACCTTGTTACTACCTCCCAATCAACATTTCTATTGAGTCTTGACATGCTCAGACCTGAGAAACCAGGTGGATTCAGTGTCATGTACCTACAATCCTGCAATCAGACAAATAACATATAAATATATAATCCATGTTTCAAACACACCGTGCAGAGAAAATCACAAAATCACAGGGCACTCGCAAGCGAGTGATGCAACTCCGTTCTCCACACCAATACACATCACATTAAACTGACAAAATAAATAACAACTAATCTACCATAAGCATAAGGATAGCAATAACATCTTAAGTAAACACCTATGCTAATATAAAGCATGTCAAAAATTAATTATCACCATACAATGTATCATCATATCACAAAATAAATCCACCATAGCTCTAATGCCAATGATCAAAATATCCAAAACAAAGTACCAAAGTGTATCAAAGTGAAAGTATGCTAACAAAAAACATAAACAAAATGGAGGG
>VDFB02134442.1:0-27451 GCA_007258455.2 Sequoia sempervirens | reverse complement strand
TCCATAGGCTTAATTGTAAACAAATAAAATCAATTCATAAGATTTACCTTTTGTTCTAAGATTGATTAGTTGCTTGTTTCTTCTTTTTGATTGGCAGGAAGTCATCAATATACACTTGGTTTTCCCACCTTCTCTTGCCTCGTGGCCAGAGAGTTTCTATAGAAGGCATCAAAGTAACCTTCAAGATTGACAATGGCAATGAGTACAAGGTTAGTATAACTTAATGTTAATTAGGTATGATTTTATTTGTTCAAGACCAATTTAGATTCTTTTTCTGCTCACACTACTTTTATCTACATTTATGTTTTGCTAATATCCATTTTCCTTTACATTCATATTCTTCTATACATATTGTGTTTACAATAATGTTTTCCTTAATTTAATCTAGGGGAGAGGACTCAGTACCTAAACATGTTTCAATAGTTGTGATAGTAGTGGTTTATTTAATGCTTAATATTTTTATCAATATTGGACCAATAGTTGTGACTTTAAAGTTGTTAGTGTTGATGATGACTCGTAGTATTTGCAAATTAGTTGCATTCAACTTAGATTTGTAGAATGTATAGAATGACATGAATTAATAACCTTGAAGTTTTTCTTGAACTCTATAGAATTATTGAAGCTTTTACCTATATATAATTTTTCATACTTCCCAATAGGCGTTATGTCTGTTAGCTCTCGAAAACATAGGCAAAATGCCTCAAGAGGTTGCCAAATTCTTAGTATGTTTCAAGGTAACATACAAGGCCAAATAGTTTAGACCTTCTTCTCTTCAAGTGATGCTATACCTAGGTGGGTATACCTATATGAATGAAGCAGACTTGATTTGTGTTTATTTTTTAAGAAATTTATCCATAATGGCAAGTGAGAGTGGACAATTGAATCTTTATTGTGGTATAGATTATATAAGCAATATCAAGGCTAATCCTAATATGTTCAATTAACAGATGTAAAATATAAATTGGATGAACTAAAATGAAGTATGTAAGACTAGTGCCTCGTTGGGTATATGGAATCTAATGAAGATCTAGAAAAGTGTAATTTGTGATGGCAATAATTCAAACTATTTGGCACACAAATGTAGTTTGCAACTTGTAAAAGCATGCAAGTAAATGGCCGACAACTCTACTTGAGACAGGATGACAACCCTAATTATTTGATTCTTCTTACTGATCCAATTAATACTTTCTAGTTACTGTGATTAATTATAAGGATTTAATCTTTACTTGAAAGAACCAAATGATCACATCACACAAATACAGCACATGTGTATCAACAAACTAATATATACTTGATATACCAATTTGAACAATAGAAAAGCATCAAAATGGAGACAATTAAATAACTGTATAATTCCATAGATAGTTGATACCAAAGACTAAGCCACAAATTCATATATCTTCATTAACTTCATTGAACTTCATGCATGCATTTGAGTCTTTTTGATGAAAACATCATTACAAAAAAAAACTATCTACAATATTCTTTTTTCCTATTCACCTCTCCTTTTGATATCAAAAAATGGATACTTATACATCAAATGTTTGAAAGGACATGTCCTTTTAGAAATGTCTTATACATCAAATATTGCCTAGAGTCACCCCGATAATTATTTTGATCCATTTGTATCTTCATTGGCAAGAGATCATGTATGCAAGGATATTCTGCAATTTCCCCAACAAGGTGAGTCTCCCCGATGATTATTCTTTCTATCTCAAGTATGTCGCCAAGACTCCTTCCCATGTAATCTTATTGGTGTGACATAGCGGGTCGAGTAGACATTTAGAACTTACTCTAATGGTATATTTCTTTCTGATATGCTTCCCTCATGCTTCATTGATGAGACAAGATGACTATCTTGCCAATGAAATGTCATCGTTGAGACCACAGGCCAATCCTCTCGATATATCTTCTCAGGAAATTTTGATTGTTGTAACAGTCTTGATCTTTCACTAATATGCCTACATTTGAACGAATAGTTTTTTTTTTTTAAATTGCATTGTTTCGTCGAACCTTCGACAAAAGAAACCGACGAACCTCCAAAAGCATCCAACGAATTTTCAATATGTCTGATGAAAATTTCATCGTAATGACTTGCCTATTTTGTCGCAATTTCAACAAACTTCTATTGTTATTCTTTTGATCTTAAGTATGTCACTAAGACTCCTGCCAATGTAATCTTATCGGTGTGACATAGCGGGTAGAGTAGACATTTAGAACTTATTACAATGGTATATGTCTTGCCAATATGCTTCCCTTGTGCTTCATCGATGATACAAGATGAGTGTCTCACTGATGAAACATCATCACTAAGACCATAGAGAAGTCCTCTCGATATATCTTCTCATTAGGTAATTTTGATCGTTGTAACAGTCTTGATCCTTCAAGTTGATATTTTCCTTATGTCTGATGAAAATTTAATTGTAATGACTTGCTTATTTCGTCAAAATTTTGATGAACTTCGATTGTTTTTCCAATGCTTTGGCAAAGGCATGCCACTTGTGTTTTTTCTATTGTTCGTTGTTAGATTGACAAAATTTTCATCAATATTCTGGCAAACACCAGATCCCTTTTTCATGGTGGAAACCGACGAAGCTGATTCATGATTTCAACATTTTAAATCTAGTCAGGAAAGCGACGAAAATTATTTTAGTGATTCGTTAGAATACTGACTAAAGTTTGTCGATATTTCAATAAAATTTCATCAGAAATTGGAGTCAAATACAGTATTGAATGGTAAAGCCAACTTTATGATCGCCACTAGGAATTCCTTCTCATAATCCCATGAACTAGTTGGCAATGGCTTTGTCGTTCTCGAATATGTCCAAGACAGGTGATCCTTTTTGGTCCCAATCAATGAGTTGGGGGTAGAATAAAGGAATGCCATCATCGATAGTGTCAAGGTTTGGAGCAAACATTGTAAAGATGAAGGTATAATCAGGGTCTCAGGTCATAGTATCAAATAAGTCAAGTTCAGCAAGCATCTCAGCTATACCATATTCACTAGAGACAAGAGACTCCCATTCATATTCATTAGATTCGGTCTCAACATAATCATCGTCATATGGCTCAGATGGTTCAGGGGTGTCAATAATTGCAAATGTCTTGATATTCTCAAAAGCACCTACCTCCTTGATTGAAAGTACCTTAGTACTAGGGGCACCAATATTGATTAGTTTAAACCCTAGACCTAAGCCTTTTGGTTGTTTAGATATTAACAAAGGTTTCATCATTCCACTTTTGTTCAACCCCAGTCCATTATGTCCATCATAGCCTTTATTCTTCATTATTTCAAAACCTTTTCCATATTTTTTAGTGGGTATTTGTGCAGGTGGAGGAGCTTCTTCATCGTCTTCTTTATGGAGCCAGGAGGTCATGTCCTCTTCATTGATGGATTTTTTTCTTAGATCTCCCCATTTTGTGAAAATGGTTGTGGGAGGCATGTGTATAGTTACCTTGGATTGTCTCTTGTCTATTGCTATTTTTCCATGTGACTTAGGAGACATAAGCTTGCTGACACAATAAGATGTTTGCATGTGGTATTCACCACACCCCTTGTCTTGGACCTCAATTTTGGGATCAGAGGGCAGAGTCTTGGAGGTGGATGCTTTGGATAGAGTGGAAGGATCAATGTAGTGTGATGAGGTGGATGATGATTCTTCCTACTTGATGAGAACTTGTTGTTGGGTGGTCCCTCTTAGGTTGCTACAATATTGAAATGGGTTGGGATGACTAGCTATCATGATTTTGGTGCCATTATATGGGAATTTGAGGCATTGGTGGTATATGGATGGTATAGCCTTCATGGCATGGATCCATGGTTGACCTAAGAGTAGGTTGTATGGGAGTTCAAGATCGAATACTTGGAATGTGGTGTCCATTACTACAGGTCCAACTTTTATTAGTAGTGTGATAACACCCTTGGAAGAGTGTTCTTTGTCATCATAGGCTTTGATAACAATACTTTTTGTTGTGTCTACACATGCTTTAGAGAAGCCTAATGCCTTAACCAATTTAAGGGTGAAAATGTTTAACCCTATTCGACCATATACTAATACTTGTCTGACTTTATGTTTGCAAATGAAGACTTCAAGATGCAAGGGGTCATTGTAATTAGTCTTTTGAGTCAATAAAATTTTGGTTGGAGAAAGTGACATGATGAGAATTAGCCAAATAGCCCACCATCTCCTAGAAGCAATTGACATCGAGGTTAGTGGGTATCGTAGTATATTGTAAGGCTTTGTCGAGAATGGCCTTGTGCTTAGGTCGCAACAACTCAAGGATAGATATTTGTGTGGGTGTCTTCCCCAAATGGTCAAGTAGATTATTTTGGGACTTTAGTGGTTGTTATTTTTAGGGAGCACCTTGGACAATCACCTTGGTTCAACAGGTATTGACAACACATTCTAGTGGTTTCTTGACAGTAATGGTATTGACATAATCATCAACAACTTGAATGTGATGGATGGTGGTGTAGTCATATTTGGCATTGGTGTAATTGGCAGAATTGTTAGTCATATTACTCGAATTAGAGGCCTTTCCTTTTCCATGATCATGTAATGGATCTATAAAAACTTTATGGTTAGTGTTGGAGGTTTGTTGTTGTCCATTGACTTCTATGGTGTCATTTTCAATGAGGTCTTAAATGATATTTTATATTTATTTAATTAATTCTAGTCTTATCCCAAATCCTTCAAATCAATTATTTAATTAATTTAGGCTAATTAATCCCCATTACCTTTTCCTCTAATATTCAATTCCCTTTATTCCTCAATCTGTATCCATTTAATCCTAGCTATTAGATTCATTCACATGGATCACAATCTAAATTTTTCCTCATGTGACAAATACCCCCTTCATGTAATGCCCCATATTGTAACCTAAAGAATGATGCATTATCTACAAAAGTGTAATAATTTTTAAAAAAAAAATTATAAACATTTAATTAACTAATTGCAAACATTCCCTAAGTAACGTGATGACACACTACTTGAAATTCCCATAGATGACTTTAGTATTTAGCATTGCATATATATTAATTTTCATAAACTTAAAAGTATACATTGAATAAAATTTAAATCACATCATTGAAAGCATAAAATACATAAAGGATTCTTTCATACATTGCATTTGAAATAACATTACAATACTCATTTTCCATAATGAGGTATATCAAATAAATGTTTACAATTATATATTATAGATGTTCACCTCATTAACAATTAAGGAGTAATACAAATATAAAATTTTCAATGATACAAATAAGGAAGTACATATATCCACATACGAGCTCTCCATCCATGAAGCACTCTTTGCCATGAACAAGAACTAGGGACCCAACAGAGTTAGGTGCATGTTCCACCCAACTATGTGGTACCCGTAGGTCCACCCCCCGTGCTAGGAGATATTAATAATAAGGTTCCCTAGACATAACCTACAAACCCTAGACACAAGTAAAACCATAGAAAATATATACAAGTGCATACTTGACTTATTGGTTACATTGTTTCCAGAATTAGGATAATCAAATATGCTAAGTTCACAAGGTTACTGTTACTTTAGGTGGAGTGTCATCACAATGTTGCATAGGTTACCCTGGTGCTTCTTCCTAGGTTCCAGCCCCCAACTTGGGTTACCTTGGCAACCTCTTATGAAACCCGGCTGCTCATGCAAACTGTTGCGGAGTCAAATATCTATTAAAATAACAAGATATCGACTTTTCCTTTCCAGGCCTTCTCGACTCATTCTCAAGACTGAACTAGCTCTTAAGTCCATGAGTGAGGCATAATTAATCTAGTTAAATATTTTAGAATACCCAATGTGTTGATTTAGTTTTCTTTGACTTACTAACTCTACATGAGTTACCCTAACACCACTTTGTGTGTCGGCCCTCACAAAGAGCCACTCCCCTAAACATAACACAAGGAAAATAACTCCACTAACTAAGGTCGACAAAGTGCACATAAACCAAAAATAATTATCAAACATGGATCACAGACATCACATCTTGTTTATGGTACCAAGTGTCTATAGACCATACAAACCCATGTGCACTACCCTAGTCAACTCAAAAGATTGGATTTAAACAAATAACAACTCCCTCATTAACAAACTTATCTAGAAGACTTGAAATCTAATATAATCCCAATTTTCCCAACAAAAGAGAAAATACAATTTAAAGAAAATCAGAGATTATATACATCTAATCTTAGGATCTACTAAATCCAATCAAGTCAACAAGAAATAGCAAGAAAATAAAACAACTTAATTACAAAAAAAAATTCCAAGCAATATAAGAAATTGTATTAATTAATCTAATTCAGATTTTTCAATTTCACATGAAAACAAATACCAATTTTTTCTTTCTAATTTTATTGTTTGATAACAATCATTTTTATGCATTTACAAGCATCAATATTTATAATCCTCAATTAATTAATAAATTATTTCCTGAAATTATAAAATATAATTATATATATACATATATACATATATATACACATATACATATATATACAAATATATATATATATATATATATATACATATATATATAATATTAACAAATTAAATTTAAATTAAACAAAATCGAAAAACATTTTTAACATTAATCATATACTGTAAGGGTTTGTTGGCTATATACACAGCCAGCGGCTGCTATACATAGCCAACCCCATATGGGGGCTATGGTTGTGTTGGCAGTTGTGTGCTGCCTGTGAGGGCAGTGTCGGTTGCCTTCATAGCCGTCACCCTCTATGGGCGGCTGTGGGGTAACCCTGCAGCCTTAAATTTCTGTATACGCTTTTTTTTAAAATACAGTTCTCCAAAATTTGAAACCTTGCGCTTAAAATCACGTACGAAATTTCTTTTCAAAGGATATAAAATTTTCACAATACAATTTATATATGAATGTAAATATATATATATACAAATATATATATAAATACATTCACAATTAAAAGATAGATAAAATATTGAAATTAGGCAATTACTTTCAACAAGGCTTTTATCAGGAAATTGAGAAATTTAGCAGTATACACAATTTTTCCCTCAACAAGTTCTAATTCAATCACAAAGGGTTTGAATTTCATTTTCCAAATAAAAGATTTCCTTCACAATTTAATTACTCAAAATATTTTCTACAGGAAAATTTTAACAGAGATTATTACAGAGGTTTCCAATTCCTCAATTTTATATACAGAGTTTTCTTCTAAGACTTTTCAATTGCTTAACAATTTCTACAAGGTTGCTCTAAAATTTCACTATAAAATCTTGTTTTAAAAGATAATAGGAAAGTAACAAATTTCTACAAAATAATTTTTACAAAATTCACCGTGAAGGAATCACAACCATAATTATTTCCTCAAGCAATCTTTAAAGTCCACAATTTTACAAAAACTTACACAAATCCAATTCTTACACAGGCAATCTTTCCACAGAAGACAAATTAAATTAAAATAAGGAAATACCTATAATCCTGTAGCTTCAAAAACTTGACTGTAGAAGCAAAGATTTGTTAGCCTGTTGCGTGCAATCTTCCAAAGCCCTTCCAGAACACCAATTTCCAGAAAATGCAAATACTTAACCAAAGAACTTCCGAAAATATTAAGCAAATCACAAAGTCAATCACAAATTTACACAAATCAATATTTTTAGCAAAACCCTATTCTTTTTTATTTCCCGTGAAGTGATTTCTTGTTTTCCCCAAATCACATAACATCTTCCGAGAGAATCCTCAACAAGAAAAAGAAATTAATTTAACTAACACACTTGGCAAGAAGATAATATCTTCTAACAAACTCACGAAAAATCTTTCTTTCTTCCTTATCAAGAATTCAATGCATATTAAAGAATTAAAGAATTCAAAATTCAAAATTCAATTTCCTTTTCTTTATTTATTTATTTTTTATTTAAAATTTCATTCCCACAAAACATTTAAAGAATATAAAATCTATTCTCACAAATAAAAGAAACTTTTAATTAATTAATTAATTAATTTAATAAAATAACTTAATCACAATGATTAAATTATTTAACCAAATAAACTAATTTAATTAATTAAATAGAGTATAAAACTTTTATCTAAATTATCCAAAATTAATTTGAATAAACATTAAATTAAATAGAACATTAATCTAACATTAAATTAACAAAATTTGTCTTTCATAATAAATAATCCAATCAAACACAAATGAGGCAACCAAAGACACTAGACTTAAACTGACGACATACTGTGATTGGGTTTAAGACTAGTTTAGGAAAAACCTTGTTACTACCTCCCAATCAACATTTATGTTGAGTCTTGACATGCTCAGACCTGAGAAACCAGGTGGAGTCAGTTTCATGTACCTACAATCCTGCAATCAGACAAATAACATATAAATATATAATCCATGTTTCAAACACACCGTGTAGAGAAAATCACAAAATCACAGGGCACTCGCAAGCGAGTGATGCAACTCTGTTCTCCACACCAATACACATCACATTAAACTGACAAAATAAATAACAACTAATCTACCATAAGCATAAAGATAGCAATAACATCTGAAGTAAACACCTATGCTAATATAAAGCATGTCAGAAATTAATTATCACCATACAACGTATCATCATATCACAAAATAAATCCACCATCGCTCTAATGTCAGCAATCAAAATATCCAAAACAAAGTACCAAAATGTATCAAAGTGAAAGTATGCTAATAGAAAACATAAGCAAAATGGAGGGGTACTACATCCTCCCCCCTAGGATCAGGTTTACTCCAGGAAGCCTACAAACAAAAAATAGATAACACACACATCTAGAATACGTCCTCCCAAGAAATAGAAGACTCGCCACTAGGATCCCTCTAAATAAGTACCTGGTCAACATCTCGAACCCTAAGAATCAACTCTTGATGTTGAAGGATGTGCACAGTTTCCAAAGAATGATGCCAGTCCTCCACCAAGAACCTCTCCAATTGCACCCTGGTGCTCAACCTGGTGGTTATCCACCACAATAAACACCCTATGCAACTTTCCTGCATCTCCTATGGTCGACTCTGAAGCTGTCGGTCTCTGACTAAACCCAGAAGTACCCTTCTAAGGACACTGACGAGCAATGTGACCCTGTTGGCCACAAGAAAAACATTCTATACTCCTTCTGAATCCTCTATCACCTGGAGGTACACTAGACCATGGAAAACTACCTCCACTAACTATAGACTAAAAACTTTGTGCAGGCTGATATGAACGATCAGGCTGCAATCGATGTCCATTCTGATCTCTCTCATTCTAAAACCATCCACCACCATGTTGAGACTAAAAACTGTTACCCTGCTGAGGCTGTGAATTATTATTATTCTTCTGAGGAGTACGTTGTTGTTGCTGTTGTCCACCCTTAGTGGGTGTCTGTTGGTTCCTAGAGGAATCTCCTATCTATATCTGACCACCCCATGCACTAGTACTTGCTATAGGAGCACTACCTATCTAGACACCTGTATGTCCACCCAATGCTAAAACTAGATTCTCTTCCACAATGCACGCTTTCTCCACTGCAACTTCCATAGTCTTCAGTTCGAAGACTCTAACTCCTCCACTAATGTGGGCATTCAAATCCCTGATAAAATGTTGTACTAGCATCACCTCATCATCTCCAACTCCTACATATTGTTGGAGTTCATAAAATCTACATTTATACTGCTCAATAGATAGATCCATCTGATGCAAATTGTGAAACTCATCAGCTTGTCATTGCCTCCAATGTTTAGATAAGAACTGTGCTCTAAACCTCTCCAAGAACATCTCCCAAGAAACTAACCCAATCTCCAAATGGATCTTCTACTCCTCCAAACGCCACCAAGTAGAGGCAAAACCTCTTAGATGCATGATGGCGCATCTAGCTCGAGTATTGCTACCGTATGGGTGCATAGAAAAACATCTACCCAAGTCTAATAACCAGGTCTCTACCTCTAAACCACCACCTATGCCATCAAAAGTAGGAGGGCGTTCCCTCAACAAATCCCTCATATGCCCTACAACTATGGCATCCTGCTCTGCAATACTAACAATCCTCCTAGGAGATCTATCATGCTCCCTAACCACCTCTTGATCAACTTCCTACCTCAGACCAAGTTTGGCAAGAACCTCTTCTAGTAGGGGATGCAACAGAGCTCCCTCGACATCTAGATGTATTAGAATTCATTCCTCACCTTTTTGTACCAACCGAGGACTCAACTGCTCCACATGTTCGCTCTCATGGGAGCTCTGAGGAGGAGTAACCTAAGGGATTGGCCCACAGCCTCCACCTTGACCTCTACCATGACCTCTAGTACGACACCTAGGCATGATCCTATACATAAAACATAAACAAATCTCAGATACAAAACAGACAAGGCTAACAGAAAATGATACTACATACTAGGTCAACCTAATGGGCTCACAATAACCCAGAGCGTCCAGTGTTAGAACCTTCGCTCTGATACCAATCTATAATGCCCCATCTTGTAACCTAAAGAATGACGCATTGTCTACGAAAGTGTAATAATTTTTTTTTAAATTATAAACATTTAATTAACTAATTGCAAACATTCCCTAAGTAACGCAACGACACACTACTTGAAATTCCCATAGATGACTTTAGTATTTAGCATTGCATATATATTAATTTTCATAAACTTAAAAGTATACATTGAATAACATTTAAATCGCATCATTGAAAGCATAAAATACATAAAGGATTCTTTCATACATTGTATTTGAAATAACATTACAATACTCATTTTCCATAATGAGGTAGATCAAATAAATGTTTACAATTATATTTTACAGATGTTCACCTCATTAACAATTGAGGAGTAATACAAATATAAAATTTTCAATGATACAAATAAGGAAGTACATATATCCACATACAAGCTCTCCATCCATGAAGCACTCTTTGCCACGAACAAGAACTGGGGACCCAACAGAGTAAGGTACACGTTCCACCCAACCATGTCGTACCCATAGGTCCACCCCCTGTGCTAGGAGATAGTAATAAGGTTCCCTAGACATAACCTACAAACCCTAGACATAAGTAAAACCATAGACAATCTATACAAGTGCATACTTGACTTATTGGTTACATTGCTTCTAGAATTAGGATAATCAAATATGCTAAGTTCACAAGGTTACTATTGCTTTAGGTGGAGTGTCATCACAATGTTGCATAGGTTACCCTGGTGCTTCTTCCTAGGTTCCGGCCCCCAACTTGGGTTACCCTAGCAACCTCTTATGAAACCCGGCCCCTCATGCAAACTGTTGCGGAGTCGAATATCTTTTAAAACAACAAGATATCGACTTTTCCTTTCCAAGCCTTCTCGGCTCATTCTCAAGACTGAACTAGCTCTTAAGTCCATGAGTGAGGCATAATTAATCCAATTAAATATTTTAGAATACCCAATGTGTTGATTTAGTTTTCTCTGACTTACTAACTCTACATGAGTTACCCTAACACCACTTTGTGTGCCGGCCCTCACAAAGAGCCACTCCCCTAAACATAACACAAGGAAAATAACTCCACTAACTAAGGTCGACAAAGTGCACATAAACCAAAAACAATTATCAAACATGGATCACAGAAATCACATCTTGTTTATGGTACCAAGTGTCTATAGACCATACAAATCCATGTGCACTACCCTAGTCAACTCATAAGATTGGATTTAAACAAATAACAACTCCCTCATTAACAAACTTATCTGGAAGACTTGAAATCTAATACAATCCCAATTTTCCCAACAAAAGAGAAAATACAATTTAAAGAAAATCAGAGATTATATACATCTAATCTTAGGATCTACTAAATCCAATCAAGTCAACAAGAAATAGCAATAAAATAAAACAACTTAATTACAAAAAAAAATTCCACGCAATATAAGAAATTTTATTAATTAGTCTAATTCAAATTTTTCAATTTCACATGAAAACAAATACCAATTTTCTCTTTCTAATTTTATTGTTTGATAACAATCATTTTTATGCATTTACAAGCATCAATATTTATAATCCTCAATTAATTAATAAATTATTTCCTGAAATTATAATATATATATATACATATATAAATATATATACACATATACATATATATACAATTTTATATATATACACATATATACATATATATATATAATATTAACAAATTAAATTTAAATTAAACAAAATCAAAAAACATTTTTAACATTAATCATATACTGTAAGGGTTCGCTAGCTGTATACGCAGCCAGTGGCTGCTATACACAGCTGACCCCATATGGGGGCTATAGCTGTGTTGGCAGCTGTGCGCTACCTGTGAGGGCAGCGCCGGCTGCCTTCATAGCCATCGCCCTCTATGGGCGGCTGTGGGGTAACCCTGTGACCCTAAATTTATGTATACATTTTTTTTTAAATACAGTTCTCCAAAATGTGAAACCCTACGCTTAAAATCGCGTACAGAATTTCTTTTCAAAGGATATAAAATTTTCACAATACAATTTATATATGAATGTATATATATATATATACAAATATATATATATATACCTTCACAATTAAAAGATAGATAAAATATTGAAATCAGGCAATTACTTTCAATAGGGCTTTTATCAGGAAATTGAGAAATTTAGCAATATACACAATTTTTGCCTCAACAAGTTCTAATTCAATCACAGAGGGTTTCAATTTCATTTTCCAAATAAAATATTTCCTTCATAGTTTAATTACTCAAAATATTTTCTACATGAAACTTTTAACAGAGATTGTTACAGAGGTTTCCAATTCCTCAATTTTATTTACAGAGTTTTCTTCTGAGACTTTTCAATTGCTTAACAATTTCTATAGGGTTGCTCTAAAATTTCACTATAAAATCTTGTTTTTAAAGATAACAGGAAAGTAACAAATTTCTACAAAATATTTTTTACAAATTCACCATGAAGAAATATAGGAATCACAACAACAATTATTTCCTCAAGCAATCTTTAAAGTCCACAATTTTACAAAAGCTTACACAAATCCAATTCTTACACAGGCAATCTTTCCAAAGAAGACAAATTAAATTAAAATAAGGAAATACCTGTAATCCTGTAGATTCAAAAACTTGATTGTAGAAGCAAAGCTTTGTTAGCCTGTTGTGTGCAATCTTCCAAAGCCCTTCCAGAACACCAATTTCCAGAAAATGCAAATACTAAACCAGAGAACTTCCAGAAATATTAAGCAAATCACAAAGTCAATCACAAATTTACACAAATCAATATTTTTAGCAAAACCCTGTTCTTTTTATTTCCTGTGAAATTATTTCTTTTTTTCCCCAAATCACATCACATCTTCCAAGAGAATCCTCAACAAGAAAAAGCAATTAATTTAACTAACACACTTGGCAAGAAGATAATATCTTCTAACAAACTCATGGAAAATATTTCTTTCTTCCTTATCAAGAATTCAATGCATATTAAAGAATTAAAGAATTCAAAATTCAAAATTCAATTTCCTTTTTTTATTTATTTATTTTTTATTTAAAATTTCATTCCCACAAAACATTTAAAGAATATAAAATCTATTCTCACAAATAAAAGAAACTTTTAATTAATTAATTAATTAATTTAATAAAATAACTTAATCACAATGATTAAATTATTTAACCAAATAAACTAATTTAATTAGTTAAATAGAGTATAAAACTTTTATCTAAATTATCCAAAATTAATTTGAATAAACATTAAATTAAATAGAACATTAATCTAACATTAAATTAACAAAATTTGTCTTTCATAATAAATAATCCAATCAAACAAAAACGAGGCAACCAAAGACACCAGACTTAAACTGACAACATACTGTGACTAGGTTTAAGACTAGTCTAGGAAAAACCTTGTTACTACCTCCCAATCAACATTTCTATTGAGTCTTGACATGCTCAGACCTGAGAAACCAGGTGGATTCAGTGTCATGTACCTACAATCCTGCAATCAGACAAATAACATATAAATATATAATCCATGTTTCAAACACACCGTGCAGAGAAAATCACAAAATCACAGGGCACTCGCAAGCGAGTGATGCAACTCCGTTCTCCACACCAATACACATCACATTAAACTGACAAAATAAATAACAACTAATCTACCATAAGCATAAGGATAGCAATAACATCTTAAGTAAACACCTATGCTAATATAAAGCATGTCAAAAATTAATTATCACCATACAATGTATCATCATATCACAAAATAAATCCACCATAGCTCTAATGCCAATGATCAAAATATCCAAAACAAAGTACCAAAGTGTATCAAAGTGAAAGTATGCTAACAAAAAACATAAGCAAAATGGAGGGGTACTACACTTCACATGTATAACTAACTCCTTGTCTTGATTCATTGAATCTAGACACCTTTCCAAAAGTGAAAAACACTTTCCATCTCATTGCTTCATATAATATGCCACCTCTTAATCCTATCCATCCACATAAAGGTGTTTCCCTAATCCTAATCCTAAACGAAGCCCATATACCTCATGTGACACTTGTCACATGACTACAACTTTAATCCAAAACCTAATCCTCAATCAATCCTAACCATCCATCACTCAATGCATCTTGGCCCTTAATTTAGCTCATGGAATTTTATAAATGAGAAGCCTTCCGTCCCATTTCTATCATTCAATCCTATGCTACTGTTATGGTGCTAAAATTTCTATTGAATCATTTTGACCACACCATCATGCTATTGGTTTCGTGAGCAACCACATCCAAGCTATCAACACATCAACATACTACACTTCATATTTTTGAGGTTTGCATGTATTTGATTTTATCTAGGTTAGATTTGATGCATATTTCATTATATCATTTTCATGCAAAACATTTTAGTGAACCCGACATGAATCTTTACATATAATGCTTGTTCTTGTGAGTTTTTGTGAGTTTGATCTTACAAGTGAAAGCTTTTCTAAAAGAGGTTTGAAAATCATTTTTTTCTAGGAGTATCAAATCAAAAAAATAACCTCATGGTTGTGCTCACGAAGGCTTAGAGATGAATTTTGACATAAAATTTGCTATATTTTTCTTACTATAATTTTTTTGAAATTCGTTTAGGGCCCCTAATGCACATCGTACAAAAAATTTTATGTTCGAGGATTTTTTAAAAATGTAGCTTTGAAGACATATATACAATGAATATATATTTTGAGGTTTTACTAACAACACATACACAGAGATATAAGGTTTTGGTTGTAAGTATATACTCACAAATCGTAAAGGTATATTTGCGAGTATATATACACAAAAATATCTAACCTCTACCATCACAGATATATACTTGTGAATGAAATTTTTGCATACAAATAACATTGTATATATTGTTTATGGTTATCTATTTGTTTGTTTACTTTTTGTTGTATCTATGTATATGTTCGAAAAAAGGGCTTGAGTAACTATGTATACTTTTATGTATACACCATGGGTATACACCCATGGTATATACACTTGTATACACAAATTTGTAGGTTCATGGGCCTGCGAGCTCTTAAAATCCTACGGCCTTTGTTTTTTCAATAAAAAAAATCCTTTGCAAAAATATTTGAAATAAAACCTTATCAAGCACTTAAAAATTATTAGAAATTCCTTTTTATTTTTATTTTTCTTCAAATCTGTTGAATGCACCCTTCCTTTACTACACTATATTTTATTTTTTTTTAAAAGAAAAAAGTAATATCAAATTTTAATTCACTTTTCTTCGTAAGATTAGCCCTTGGTGAAACGGTAGACCAAGGGTTTCACCTATCCCTTGGTCCTATCGGCGACCAAGTGCACCACTACTACTTGGCGCCTAGCTCCCTATTGCTATCCCTTGGTCACATGGGTGATCGGGCATTCAACACCTATGGGCTTAATCTATCCCCCCTTTCTTTGCAAGCCTAAAATGAGTTGTTTTATGAAAATAGACAATAACTTTTACCTCATATATCAGATTTTTGAAATTCAAAAGGAATTAGAAAGGTAGTTTGGAGCTCTTTGATGTGATGTAAGTGGATTTTCTAGATTCTTCTTCAAAAATCAGGTGCACTCAGTTAAATTCAACCCTTCTTTTCAAAATCCAAATACTCATATATTATTCAAATAAAATCATTTTTAAGCAAAAATAAAATAAAATTTATCATAAAACTACAAGAAATCCATTTTTTGTCCGTTTTTGCTTTAATAAATTTTGATTGGCATGTTTTCCCCACATTCAAAGTTGACCTTAAAATTTACCTTTCACATTTGTATTTAGGATTTAAAATTAAAAAATGTCTCTTGATCCTCAAGACTCACATATATTATCCTCTTGCACCATAGTGTGATCTTAAGGATCAAAAATAAGTGATCTTGTTTTCATTTTTTAGGGGGTCTACCTATGGATTTATCACCCTAGGGGATGACCTCAACTATCGTGTTCCAACATAGTATAAAGAGCGGGGGGTGAAGGGACACCTTTTATAAGTAGAATATTGTCAATTTTGGTTAAGCCTCTAATAACTTTATACCTTAGAGAAGTGAAGGTGGAGAGTGGGCTACCCTCTCCTCCCAACTATTTGAGAGCATTCTCTTTCATCTATGGATTAAGCCTCACATACCCTTGTAGTATATGGAGGATACACTTATTTGAGCTTGTAAAGTCTAGTTGAGACTTTTTGTCCATCTCTTCTTGTGGTGCCTTGGACCTACAAAGATTGATAATCCCACTTGAGTTAGGCTTGTGCATGTGTCTTTTTGCTTGAATGCTTAGATCATCTTCCCTACTTAAAACAAAAAGGGAACACTTATCCAAATTGAGCCATAATATTTTATCTTTTTGTATAATTTCCTTGTTCATTTTCATTCTTAAATCATAAAATCAAAAACTCAAAACATCAAAATACTTGAAAATCCAAACAAATCTAGGTGTCCTCCAATTCAAGCTATCTGTATCATCTCCAATTCAAACTTCCCATCCTCATTTCCCCATCCCAATCATCAATTTTCATCCCAATCACCTTATCCTAATCATTCTTAATTGTCTTAATCACTTCATCCTAATCATCTATAATCATTATATCTATCCCCCTCATCTCATCCTAGTCATCCCATCCTAGTCATCATAATCTTTCCTAGTTATCCCTAATCCCATCCTAATTATCCATCACCTCATCATAATCATTTATTTTCATCCTAATTATCCCTTCTAATCCCAATCATCACTTCTCATCCTAATCATTCCTTATCTCATCCCAATTGTCCAATCCTAAGCATTCATTTACATCCCAATAATTTCAGCCTAATCATTCCTCTTAGTCCTAATAATTCCTATTCACCTTAATCATCCATTATCTTTCTAATCACCCCCCTAATCATTCTAATTATCCATCCCAACCTAATCATCCATAATCACCCTAATTATCCCTTAGGCTTTCTAATTATTCATTTTTCCTTAATCATCACCAATCAACTAATCCACCCCATCTCACCCTAATCATCCCATCCTAATCCTCCATAATCATTCTAATCATCCCTTCCAATCATAATCATTATTTTCCATCCTATTATTTTTATTCATCTTAACCATTTCATCTTAATCATTCCTATTCATCCTAATTATCCCCCCAATCTTTCTAATCATTCATCTTGTCCCAATCATCCCCAATCATCCAATCCACCCCATCTCACATATCGTAATCATCTCAATCTATATCCAATCCATCCTTGGGTAAACCCACAAAACTAGTTTACAATTCTATTAAGGAAAAATGCATTTTCAGATGGAAAACACTCTAGCTAGAACCCCCTAAAGGGTTCGCTAGAACTAGCAAACCCTCCCTTCTAGCGAACCCCCTTTAATGGGTTTTATTTTTTAATTGCATTTAAAGGGAGGTTCGCTAGAAGGTGGGGTTCTAGCGAACCCCCTAGTTCGCTAGAACCCCCCTTTTTTCCCCTTCTCCCCCTCTTCTACCAAATCTCTATAAAAATTTCCCCTTCAAAGCTCAGGTTAAGGATGAAAATGGAGGAGACTTCATAGACCCAACTGGATGATAGTAGTCTTTGGAATGAGCTATCCATCAAATATAATTTAAATATATGTTGGTTTTAATATGTATTTTTTAGTTTGATTAAACAAAGGTTTTTCACTAAAAAATCAAGCTCTATTTTCTACACATGGGGAAAAATAGCAGACTATCAAAAAAAAATTGAAAAATATCAATGCATTAGATATTGATGTCCCTGATCTAACAAAAAAAAAAAAGAATTTCGATACATACAAAAAAAGTTATGTTTTAGCCAGTGAATCATGTCTAAATTGTAACTAGTTTGACTTTGAAACTTAATTAAGAAAAAATATTCAATGAAATGCTATGAAACCAATTCCATGCACTAGACATCATAGTTACGAATCTAAATTTGAAAAAATTAAAATTTATCCTTCATAAAAAAAAAAGTTGTATTAGTCAGTGATGTCAGTCTTTAAAAATGGTGTTTACTATTAAAAACTAGTTTTTGAAGGAGATGGAAAAAGAAGTGCAATCTGATTCCAAAAATTTTGAAAAAAATATATTTAGAATCTATAGACAAAATTTCACAAATCACTAGTTTGCATCATCTCCAAATTCCTCACGGTTTAGCCACTATAGGTGCCCAAAAGTGAAGATTTAGTTAAAAAACTCAGTTCAATGTCCAGTTTGGCCAAAAATTGTAAACCACTATTGTGGGATCACCCCCCTAATCCATCATTTAGGACCCTAATCCTAATTAATTTTCCTAATCCACTCAAATTCCTAGTCCATATCCTAATCATCCTCCAATAATCCACATCAAATCCACTATTATTAATCTAATTTCATCATTAATCTTGCTCGAAATATCCTCTATTTGTCATTTCTATCTTTAGTCATCTATTCCAATCAATTCCTACTTAAGAATTATTCCAATCTTAAGTAGAAATCAAATCCAATCAACTCTTACTTAAGAACGTTATTCTATCTTAAGTATAGATAATCATCCTTAAGCACATCAAATCATATTAAGGTCTTGATGTTTGATCCCCAAATATAACCCCATCCTCCATCTTCATCCTTAGGTATTATTCTTATAATCCCCAATCCATTTCTAATTTATCATCCTAATTTCCACCCTCATCCAAAATCAATCCCAAACTTTCCTCTTCCAATCAATCCTCCATATGTCTAGCCATATAATCTACCCTCCATCCAATCTAATCTATTCTAATCCACCCTCATATATTCCAACCCAATCCAACATCATGAACCCATATCCTAATCCAACAAGACCAAAGATCACAATCAAGGTCAACCCCAATTATATGATGATAGTGAGGATAGCCTTGTTGACCAACCTAAATATGATCCCTTGTGGACCAAGATGAGCTCTCCACATCCTTACCATACACGTCATCCCCATCCACCACTACAATTTCATCCTCACCCACTATTTTAATAATGATAAAGATTCCATTCTTGGATACTTCCTTAGTATTGGATCAAAACTTCCATCATCCTCACCTCCAACAAATTCTAGTCATCTCCTATTATCCATGCTACACCTTATTATGTCAAGGGAAACCAATCTCCCATTCAAATTTCCCCTTAAGTCCCACCCATATCCTTACCATCCACATCACCCCCATCCACCATTACTGATTGCATCCCACCATTACTGATTTCATCCTCACTCACCATATCAACAATGATAAAAATGATATGTTTGGGTACTTCCTTAGTATTGGTGCAAAACTTCCATCATCTCCACCTCCACCAAATCCTAATCCATCTCATATTGCTCATCCTACCCCTTCCTTTTACAAGGGAAACCAAACCACCATCCAAAGTTCATCTCAAATCCCACAAACATCCTTACAATCCACATCACCCCAATCCTGCAAAATAACTCCATCCCATGGCTTTCATGATTCCCTCCAAGTACTCTTAGTAAAGGAGCCTAATCAACCAAGCACTAATAAATTTGTGCAATCTTCCCATGTCATACATCCACTTCCATCTCTCATCAGGCTCCATCCACACAAATTGAAGAATCTATTCAACTTCCCTACCCTATCACACCATCCAAAAAACTCCAAACATTCTAAGAACTTGGTCCAAAGAATGCCCATATGTACCCTAGCTTAAATCAAGATCATGTCCATGACCACAAAACCTTAGATGAAACATCACCATCCACTCCATCCAAAAAATTTGATGTCCATGATAATCCCATGTTTGATCATGATTTTCTTTTTGTTGATGATATCCAAGATCAAACCATCCCTCCATCTCATTATCCCCTCTCTCCCACTTCATCCAATGACACCCTTCCATTCCAAGATCAAAGAACCTCTACTCCATTGCATGATCCAGCTCTAAATCAAGATCAAATTATTCCTTTCACCCCATCTAATGATCCCCCTCGTAATCAAGATTAAGACCTTTCATCCACTCCATCGCATGATCCCCTTTCACCTCATGGTTATGTTCCTAACCAAGAGAAAATTATACCATATGTTCTATCACATGATCCCTCCCCAATTCAATATCAAAGCATCCCTTCATCCCCATGTCATGATCCTAATCCGCCACAAGATCATGTCACCCCTATCCAAACTACCCATGAACCCCATACCTATCAAATGGGTTCTTCCACCTTCATCCAATCTAGTTTCCTTCATGAACCTATCATCCCTTCCATATCATACCCCCCTCAAAATGGACTCACATCTTGTTTCCAAACCAATAAGTATCCCATTATAAAAATGATTTTTCAAACTATGCATTATCAAGATAAAGTGTTTGGCCTCCATTGACAAGGCATCTTGGAAGCCCTCCAAATCCAAGAAAATATTAATTATCATGGCCTTGGCTATCAAGCTCAAGATGTTGGCACTCCTTGCAAAACCCACATCCCTCCACTTAAGTCCAAATATTCATATCCTCCATCCTTTAATTCCATATTGGGTCCTTAAATTACAAAGCCCAAACCTTCATCCCTTCCATCTATTTTGGGTCCCCATGTCCCAAAACTAAGTCCTTCATCCCTTCCATCCATCTTAGGCCCTTACATTCCACCAACCATCACTCTTATACCAAAATCCCTTTATCCTATTTATCCATCACCTCAAGTCCACAATCAAGATCAACTAAGGCATGCATCCTTGAAGCCCTTCCAACATACTACTTACACTAATCCCATCCATAATACATCCACATTGTTCATCTCCATCCACCAATAGCATTTATCTTCAAAGAAATTTGGATTCCCAATCTAAAATGCATAAATCCAAATATCCACATGCATACAAGGACCAACATGTCTCCTCAAAAAGACATGAAAAAACAAAGAAAAATTTGATCCAAAATAAAAATATATATATCCAAAAGGCCACAAAGGCCCATGAAGTCAAAAACAAAAACCATGTGGATTCCTAAACTACTCATAGAATCCATGCATCTCAAAGAAAAATAAGCATTTGCATTCAAAATTTCTAATCCAATAGCTTCATCCACTATCCTAAGTCCTCCATCATCTCCTTATTCTATTTTGGGCCCCTATGTCCCAAAATCCATATCTAATCCTCCATCAAAATCTCCAAATTCAAAATCCACTCCTCCATAACTCCACCACCCTTCAAAGTGTGTGTCAATGTTGACCTTTCCAACATTTTCATTCACTCACACACAAGTCTACCAATCCCCATCCATTATTCAGAATTCATCCCCCTTCATCCTCATTTAATCCAATCCCTTGCATAAACCCATTTCATCTCCCTTTCCATCGTTCTACCAATGTCTATTGTAACACTTATCCAAGGGATACCATTCATGGAACTAGATGCTTGAGTCCTTCCCCCATCCCCCTATCATCCATCCACTATCTTTCAAATCCACTTATCCATATCCTTATCTGCATCCTTATCCATCATTTCTATTCCAAATATCCAAACAACAAAAAAGTAAAGAGAAATCATTCATCTAATGGTGAAAATCACTTCTTGTGGTGCCTTGGGCGAATACCATGATGAAAATCTGGAAAAAAAGTGTCATGTGTAACCCACCATTCTCTTGCACTGTACACTTGGGGGTAAGCTTCATCTATACAATATCCTATACGTATCCTCCACTCTCCTTCATCCTCTATCCATCATCCTCTTTAAGTCATCCTCCCTTTTTTCATCATTGATCTTAACAAGCCTAAGGATTCTCCCAAACATCATGTATCTTACCGTCCATATCTTATCCACTTGATCTTGTAAATCCTATCCATATCATTTATCCCATATCCCTCATCCTATCCAACTTCATCCTCCCTTCCCATCTTTGCTCTTGATGAGGAGCCCAGGGGACAAATATCCATACATACATATCTTATCTACTTGATCTTGATCATCCTATCCATATCCTCTATCACATATCCCTCATCCTAACACCATCCTCCTATCCTATCTAATTCATCCTTTCTTTTTACCCTTGATCTTGATAGAGAGCTAGAGGTAAAATATCCATGCATGATTTGGACAATGAAAACCTTACTTCCTCTACCATTGATACCCCTAATGCACTATCCTTCCATCTCAAGCATCCTTTATTATACTCCATCCATGATTGCACTACCTCTAGTGTGGGGCATCTTAGTCCTTCACAACAAAGTACTTGGAGCTCCCCTCCTTTCCTCTTATCTCCCATCACCTTTCATCCGTCCACTTAAGCCTCCCATCTCCTATCCAAGAAATCCATCTATCCTTCCATCTTCTTACCAATCCTTGGTTCTCATTTGTCATGGGTTTAATACTATCCTATCAAATCTAATCCATCATATCCTAAATCCAATTCTATCATATCCAACCCATTTATCCTCTATCCTCTATCCCATCCAATCCATTTATACAACCATCCCAAATCAATCCATCCATGCAATCCAATCATGCAATCTAGCCCATCATCCATAAGCAATCCATGATCTTAATCCAAATCAGTTGAAATAAATTGAGCCACTATTCAATTATCATCATAAGGATGTATCCTTCCCAATCCATTTGTTGTTCTTATCATTAACAACACTATCCCTGGGGTACGCATTGTTCTTATCATTAACTTTGATATCATCCTCATCATCAATTAATCAATCAATCCATCCATCAATTGATTTTTATCTTGACTTAGAGCATATTCCTTATTTAATTTTGGTTTGTTGTGTATTCTTGCTTATTTATTGTATGTGTTATCATTTTTTTCATTTATCATGGTCTTTGCACTCTATTTCTACAAGGGCATCATGGCTTTCCATATCATGATGTTATAAGGCATATGTTTTCACTTGACCTTTTGATCACGTACTTGGTGCATAACATCAAGCACAATATCAAATCTAGGTTACTTATACAATTGCAGCATGATGATCACCATCCTCCTTCTCCGTCCATATATTAATCATCCTTATCTATTGTCTTCTATCCGTTTATGCTTCATCCTCTAGTCCTCCCATCCATTTTAAGAGCATACATGTGTTCTTTGAACCTGCATGTCCTCTCGATGGGGAATACCACTACCTCCTCATCATCCTTCCTCATCCTCACTACTGACTAGTTCATCATGTAACTAGTCCTCATCCTATTCCTATCCACTATGTTTTATTCTTCTTTAAAATGATGTTACTTCTCTTAGTCACAACAAGGTGATCCCACAAAACTGGTTTACAATTTCTAGGAGATTTTGATTTTTGGTGAATTCACATATTTTTAGAAAATATAATGATTTAAGCCTCAAAAGGTTCCATTTAAATCATTCCAAATGAAGAGGGTTCAATCAAACTACCTTATATCAAATCCCCTTGGATAGAAACCCGCTAGTTTTAAACCATACCTATAACAGTCTCCTTTACACCTATCAAAATGTTGATTAAAAACCACTTTTCATTTACCTTTTGGGGGATCAAATGAATTCATTTAAAATTTATTTTTTGTAATTATGTAGTCCTTATTATAAGCTTCCCAAAAAGTATAATTTTAATTAAGTTTAATTTTATTATTATATTTTTATTTTATTTTCTTGTGAATGTAGGTTTTTCACCAAAAAACAAGCTCTCTATTCATCACATGTGAAAAAATAGAATATTATCAAAAAAAATTGAAAAATATGAGTGCACCAGATATTGAAGTCCTTGATCCAACCAAAAAAATAAAAAATTCAATACGTACAAAAAGAGTTATGTGTTATACAATCCGCCTATGTCTGAATTATAATTGGTTTGACTTCAAAACTTGATTAAGGAAAAAATATTCAATAAAACACTATGAAACCAATTGGAAGCACTAGATATCGTAGTTACAAATCTAAATTCAAAAAAAATAGAATTTAATCCTTCATGGAAAAAAAGTTGTGTTATACGGTGAGCGTTACTCCTTAAAAATGGTGTTTACTGAAAAAACTAGTTTTTGAAGGAGATTGAAAAAGAAGTGCAATCTGATTCCAAAAAGTTTGAAAAAAAATATATTTAGAATCTACAGACAATATGTCACAAATCAGTAGTTTGCATCATCTCCAAATTCCTCACAGTTTAGCCACTATATGTGCCCAAAAGTGAAGATTTAGTTAGAAAAAATAAGTTAAATGTCCAGTTTGGCCAAAAATTGTAAACCAATATTGTGGGATCACCCAACATCATCTCAAAGAAGGGTAAAATGTAGACACCTCAAATGTGACCTTAACCTAACCACACTTGACTTCACCTATTCTAATATTTAATTAAATAAATATTATTACGTATTTAATTAATTTAACCTTTTCCCCCCACCTTTAATTAAATAAATTTTATATTTATTAATTAATTCTAGCCTTATCCCAAATCCTCCAAGTAAATTAATTAATTAATTAATTTAGGAGCTAATTAATCCCTATTATATTTTCCTCTAATATTCAACTCGCTTTATTCCTCAATCCTTATCCATTTAATCCTAGCCATTAGATTCATTCACATGGATCACAATCTAAATTTGTTTTCATGTGACATTTATATGGACCCTTCATATGTCTAACTAACTACTTGTCTAAATTTATTGAATCTAGACACCTTGCCAAAATTCAAACTGACTTTCCATCTCATCAGGCTTAATTTAATATCCCACCTCTTAATCCTATCTATCCACATAAGCATGTTTCCCTAATCCTAATCCTAAACCTAGCCTTTATCCCTCATCTGACACTTGTCACATGACTACAACTTTAATCTAAAATATAATTCTCAATCAATCCTAACCATCCATCACTCAATGCATCTTGGCCCCTAGTTTCTCTCATGGAATTTTATAAATTAGAAGTTTTTCATCCCATTTACATTATTCAATACTATGCTACTATTATGGTGCTAAAATTTCTATTGAATCACTATCATGATATTGGTTTCATGAGAAACCACATCCAAGTTATCAACAAATCAACATACTACACTTGATCTTTCTAAGGCTTGCATGTGTTTGGTTTGATCTAGCCTAGATTTGATGCATATTTCATTTATATCATTTGCATGCAAAATAGAGTTTCATGATGCTTTATTTGTTCCTATTATCTATATTTTATATATTTATTGAAAGATTTGGTCTATAGGGTCCATGGTCTACATTTTATAGTCCTAATTATAAGGACCAAGACCGAGTGTTCATGCTATAATATTCCATGATTCTTGGTGTCTGAGGCCAAGGATCAAGGGTCAAGGGTTAAGAGTGCAAGTTCTAATGTATAAGATTGAATTTTCATTTTCTTTGCTTTAAGATAATTGTTCATGATTTGGGTCCAAAGGGTATAGTTAAGGCTCCAAGGATGGGGTCTAATGCCCAAAATTCAAGGATTCCCTATATATGGTACATATGTTTCTTTGTTGAGGGTGCACAATGCTAGGGAACCGAGTCTAGTGTCCAAGGTATCCAAAATCTAAGGTCTAAGAGTTCACTCTAAATGTTAAAAAATTTCTTGGTCAAGGATCCATGATCTATAAATCTAGGCCTAGGATCCAACTATTAGGGTAAAACATGTAGGATGTAGTATCCAATTTCAAAGATTTAGCATAGAAGATTATGTTCAATATATTCTAGCATCTAAATTATGGGGTCTAAGGTCAAGTGGCATGGGGATCAAAGGTACAATATCAAATTCCTAAGCTCTAGGCTCTATGGTTCAAGGCCCAAGTTCTTGGGATTCAATGTCCTTTTTATAGTGTCTAGGGTCAAAACTTTAGTATCTTAGACCTACATTCTTGGGTCCATGAGTTTAAGGTAAAAGCCATATAGTAATTATTTCTAAGTCTAGGGTGTTGGAATCAAGGAACATTGAGAGGGGGGTGAATCAATGTTCTACAATTTTTAACATTATTAATTTGATCTTTAAAGCATTTATAACATTCAACCAAAAGAAAGATGCATGAACATAAAACAAGCAACCACAACACCATAACACAAGTATTTTTTATGTGGAAACCCTGTTAGGGGAAAAACCATGGTGGAGGTCAATCCACAATATGATCTAAGTATACTCAAATAAGTGTTTACAAAAGGAATGCACATGCATTCAGGCACACTACCCAGAGCTCACTGCTCAAATACAAAAGAAGACTCACTATCTTACAAAAAGATTTGGAATACATCCAAAATATTTGAATTGAGAAAGTAGCATCTACTAATTCCTTATTACAATTCCAGTTAAACACATCAATCACATTCTTGACCTTCTATCTGATTCTGCTCTTTTGCTCTATCTGCTTTAATTTGGATCACAAATCCTTTTGTGCACAAGTGAAACTATGCATAATCGCTCTAAAATCCTTTTTAATTTTGCAACACACATCAACACACTTCATACATACATCAAAATGATATAAATGATTGGTTATATATATCCACAACTAAGGATTTAATCAACCACATGTCGACTTCAACAAAACAGAAAATATTTACAAATTATCAGCTCAATCCACAAATAATATTAAATGTGCACCAACCAAATTCAGACACAACATATTGAGGACCCAAATCAACATGCTCAAACACAAAAAAACTTAAACAATTACTCCTCGAATATGCACAACACGCTACGTTCACTTAGTCAGCCTTCTTGCACTGTTAAATAGAAAATTAATCAACTATATCTTCTAACTTTCACATAAATCAATATGAGGCACTAAGATTCAAGGATAACATTGATCATATACCAAAAAACCTTCCCTAAGATCCATAACTCAAAATTATAACAAAAAATTTGCATAGGAATCGATGAACACAATTATGTCAGATGCTTTGTTCTAGCTTGACAGTTAATCACAGAACTTCATTTCGACTTCTGGTATGATCAAATGCTGATGTGAAAATTGAATCACTAACTAGAGTTGCATCAATGACAACACCAGATGACTTGTGCAATGTCTCTTGCCAACAATCTCCCCCTTTGG
>VDFB02134441.1:0-43916 GCA_007258455.2 Sequoia sempervirens | reverse complement strand
TTCACGATGGTATTGGCATGGTGTGATGGTTTATAGGTGGAATTGTTGTTCTTGCCACCAAGGTTCAAACTCCATTGGGGTGGTATTGTTGAATGGTTGTATCCAGTTCATAGCTTCGGTCAAAAGCGTTTATGAAAAAAAAAAAAAACAAGACATCCCTTCTGAGTTAAAGAAAGTAGATTAATGACATCAAACAAGACATGGATACAAGCCCATTACTCAAATTAATGTCCATTGAAATCAATGGGAAGGCGACATGCTAGTAAATGTGACCACAAGAGCACATGCCAAATATGGCCACTAAAGGAAGTTTCCTAAAACACATGTTGCCTCCTCCAATTGATACAACATAGTAGACCAATTACAAAAGATCCCCATGAAAATATCTATATTGGAACTGCTCAAGGTTTTCACTTACCAAAAGAGATTTTGGAAAAATCCCTAGTGGACACAACAGTACCAACGGATATAGAAGTTTGTAAATTTGAGGCCATGGTGGGACATTTGACTGCACCTCATTGCTTATCTTTTTCAGAAAATGATGACACATCTATTTCTCATCCCCAAAATGCCCCTCTCCATATTGAAGTCCTAATTCATAAACATCGTGTCAAATGTGTTCTAATAGATGGAGGAGTCGGCCTGAATATATGTACTTTAAAGCTTGTTCATGCCCTAGGATTTTCTGAAAATGCAATAGATTCAAAGAAAAAGATTACAATAAAAGCATATGATGATGAAGAAAGATCTTCACAAGGATTGATTTTCTTACCCATTCAAGTAGGACCGATTTAGAAAGATGTAATCTGCCAAGTCTTGGACAAGGATTTGACCTACAACATACTATAGGGTCACCCATGGATCCATGGAATGCAAGCGGTACCGTCAACATACCACCAATGTCTAAAATTCCATTGTGGTGGCAAAGAAATCACCATCTCAACTGATTCTAATAGTCCTTAGTATTGCAACACCCTTAAATCGGTCCAAGATGTCTTTGTGCCTCACAACAGAGAAGCTTCCATTTCCATCTCTACCAATAATCAAAGCCAATCAAGTTCCTTAGCAAAATCATTGGTCACTTCCCCAAATCATGAAAGTCAATCCAGTTCCATGTCTAAACAATCTGAGAAAAAGGAAGAAGTTGCTCCTTCTACGTCCTCAAACCATGAAACCCAATTAAATGCCTTGTCCAAACAATTTGAGAAAAAAATTGAAGTCAAAGATAAAGGTGTGGGTAAATATTTCCTTGAACAATCTCTATGCCTTTCACAGATGCCTTCCCCAAATTCATATGGGAAACCCTCAACATCAACACAATAGTCATCACAACCAGTTACACTCTTTGATGGTTGATTTGTAAAAGCAAGCACCATAGTTGACGAAGTTGAATACAAGGATGTTCTAAACTGGCTTTATAAGGATGAAGAAGAGTCACAAGTAGCAACTGCAAATGTACAAACAACACAATATGGAAAAGGCTTCACAATCTTAGAAAAGATGGGATACGAGGGAAAAGGCCCTATAGGAAAAAGAAAAGAAGGAATTGTGGAACCAATTCAACCCCTCTTAATCAATCCAAAAGACAAGACTAGGTTGGGTTATAAAGAGGAGACAAAAGAAGAGATAACTCAAAGGGTGGTTGAAAGAATCTTGCAACTACAAACTAGTGATGATCATGAAACTGATTCCAATGAATATGAGTGGGATTCACTATCTAAGGAGTCTTTTCATGACAAGGACATTGATGTGGTACAAAAGTATGCACCCCTATTCGAGAAGGGACAAGGTTCAGTTTCTAGACTAATTGAAATAGGATCACAACACATTGATGATTCCAGCAAAGACGAGCAGACTCGAAGTGAAACAAATAATTCAGAGTAAATTTACCTTATAAACCTCAACTTTTCTATTGGAAAAATTGAAGACATTGCCATCAGGACTCTTACTATCTTTGACCTTAACTATTCTGATGAATCCTTACCTCTAGTACATCTCGAACTCATAGATTAGGACCAAACTGAGTCGTTCGATATCCCCACCTTTTCAAACGATGATGCCATCATCAACTTCCTCTGTTTTGACAATCCCAAAACATATTCCACCATTGAAAATCATAATGAAGCTTTCAAATGGGAGAGTTTCAAATCTTTTAGCTGCAAAATGAATAATACAAGAAATAGATCTGATGGTGAAAACCATTTAATGGCAATATCAGATCCAAAAAAAGTAAAACTAAAGAGTGCATCCAATGGTGAAAACCTCTATGAGGCATCAAAGGATGGATGATTTGACACACTCCCAGCACACTTTTAGGAAAGATCAAAAGTATTGATTGAGCCCACACAATCTGTCAATATTGGCAATGTAGAAACAGTGAAGACTATCCATCTAGCGGCATCCTTGACAAACCAAGAAAAACCAAGCTTCCTTAAATTATTCACAAAGAAATAAATCAACTTTGCTTGGCCATATGCTGACATGTCAGGGATTGATCCAAATATTATCATGCATCACATATCCTTACCACCAGTAGTAAAACCAGTCAAGCAGAAGCTAAGGAAAATGCATATGCATATTTTTTTTATTTTTTTTTATTTGCATATGCATATTGCCCTATTGGTAAAAGAAGAGTTGAAGAAGTTATTAGATGCAGGACTCATCAGACCCATTGACTATGCCAAGTGGATCTCCAATATTGTACCCGTCTCAAAGCGTAACAACAACATCCGCATTTGCACAGATTTTCAAGATCTTAATAAGGCTTTCCCTAAAGATGATTTTCCTTTACCTAACATAGACATCATAGTGGACTTAATAGCGGGACATGGCATGTTGTCACTTATGGATGGTTTTTCTAGTTAAAATAAAATCAAGATAACTCTAGAGGACCAAGACAAGACAACCTTCACATGTATGTGGGGGACATTATGTTGGAATATCATGCCATTCGGATTAAATAATGCAGGAGCTACTTATTAGCGCGCCATGACAACAATTTTTCATGATATGATGCATACCTTCATGGAAGAATATGTGGATGATCTATTGGCCAAATCATACACTAGAAGAGGACACTTAGAGATCTTGGACAAAATCTTCACCAAACTAGAGAAGTTCAATGTACAACTAAATCCAAAAAAATGTGTGTTTGGGGTGACTTCAACCAAACTCTTGGGATATATAGTTTTAGAAAAAGGCATTGAGGTAGATCCGAAAAAAGTTAAAGCTATCATGGAGATGCCACCACCCAAAAACATTAGCCAACTACGATATCTACAAGGGAGATTCCAATCAATCCAAAGATTTATTTCACGACTGACAGACAAGACACGTCCCTTCACTCACTTGCTACACAAAAATGTTTCTTTCTGATGGGATGAGAAATGTGAAGAGGCCTTCAACCAATTAAAACAATATCTAATGATTCCACCTGTTTTAATACCATCAACAGAAGGAAAGCTACTCTTATTATACATTGCAACAACTCAGATATCATTGGGAGCCTTGTTAGCACAAGAAGATTCAACAAGAAAAGAAAAAGCAATTTATTACATCAGAAGGATGTTAAATGGCTATGAAATCAATTATACATCCATTGAAAAGGCTTGTTTGGCAGTAGTGTTTTCCACCCAGCAACTATGACACTACATGCTAACTCATACCATCAAGTTAATAGCCAAAATACATCCACTAAAATACCTCCTCAGCAAAGCTAATCTAACTGGAAGACTCGCCAAGTGGGTTATGATACTAAGTGAATTTGACATCCAATATGTGGATAGGAAAGCAATAAAAGGACAAGCAATCACATACCACTTGGTTGAAGCACCCCTACTAGATGATCATCATCTACACATTGAGTTTCCAGATGCTAATGTCCTCACCTTGACTGCATAATAGTGGACATTATACTTTGATGGATCACACACACAACATGGATCAGGGGCCACCAAAATCCTATTTGTCACTCCACAAGGACATACCATTTTGAAATCATACAGATTGATGTTCCCTTGCACCAACATGTTGGATTATGAAGCATTAATCATTGGCATTAAAATAGCTATAAAATGGAAAATCCCAAAATTGCAAGTCTACGGAGATTCTCAGTTGGTCAATAACCAGGTCAATGATGATTATCAAACAAAGGATGACAAGTTGATGCCCTACAAAAGAATGATTGATGACTTTAAGAAATACTTTGTGGATATCAAATTTGAGCAGCTTTCAAGAATGGATAATAAGTTTTCGATGCCATGGCCACTATTGCTTCCTTATTACAAATTCTAGAGAAAAGAAGTCGTTATGAGTTCATGTTAGAACAACCGTTTACCCTTGCTTATGACCATACTAAGTCCCAGGTTATATGTCACCTGGTTGATGTTGATACCTCAATCTATGGTAAAATTTATACCTATCTAAAAGATAACACCCTTCCACCCAACCTATCTCAAAACCAAAAACGAAACTTCATTCGCCAAGCCACCCGACATACTCTTATCGTGGATGTACTTTATCGACGAGGTCTTGAAAAAACTCTCCTCCGATGTTTTGAATGTGACAAGTTTGAAATGACTTTATGGGAAGTTCATGAGGGTATTTGTGGAACTCACTCAAGGAGTTTAACCTTAGCCAAGAAACTCCTTCATTTAGGGTATTACTGGCCAAACATGGAGGAGTATTTTTAGTTCATTAATAAATTCCAAAAGTGTCAAATTCATGGCAACCTCATTCATGCACCAACACAATATTTTCAACCATTCGCATCAACATGGACCTTTTGTCAGCGAGGATTGGATCTTGTAGGTAAAATTGAACCACCTTTGTCAAATGGACACAAGTTTATCATCACAGCCATAGAATACTTCACGAAGTGGATTAAAGTTGTTCCCCTAATCACCATCACAGGAAAGAAAATTCATCCTTCATCCTCAATTACATCATTTGTCGATATGACATCCCTCAATCCATTGTCATTGAAAATGGAAGACCATTCAAAAATCAAGACATGCAAGAATTGTGTGAAAATTTCAATATCCAACATCACTTCTCTACACCATATTACCCTCAAGGAAATAGTCAAGCAGAGGCCTCCAACAAAACTATTTTGAAAATATTGAAGAAAATGGTCAATGATGCTAGACGTGATTGGCATATCCAATTAAACCCTGCTTTGTGGGCATACCGAACTAGTATTCACACACCAACAAGAGCCACACCATATGCTCTTGTATATGGATCCAAGGCCATTGTACCCATTAAGGTTGAAATACCACCACTTTGTGTGTCATTGAAGGGTATCATCTCTGATGAGGACTACTGGGTATCTAGATTGCAAGAGTTGGAATTATTGGATGAACAACATCAACATGTAGTGAAACACCTGAAAGCCTACCAACAACAAATGTCCAGAAACTATAATCATAAGGTCAAACCCAAAATATTTCAATTTGGTGACTTGGTATTAAAGGAGAACTTGCGCAATCAGTAAGATAGGGAGAAAAAAGGAAAGCTTGAACCAAATTGGTTGGGCCCTTTTTTCATTGGGTTAGTCTATAGATCAGGAGCATACTAACTATCCATGCCAAAAGGAGATCTATTTGAGAAGCCCATGAATAGCCTCCATCTCAAGAAATTCTACACATGATTCACCCGATGCACCATAAAAGTCTTGAAATCAAAAGTCTTGAAGAAATCTAAAAAAATGAGAAAAAGTCCTAAAGAAATCAAAAAATCAAAAAGTCATGAAAAAATTCAAAAAAAATAAAATAAAAGCCCTAAAGAAATCCAAAAAAATAGAAAAAAGTCTTGAAGAAATCAAAAATAGAAAAGAGTCCTCAAAATCCAAAATCAAGAAAATGTCCTAAAAAAAAATGGTTGCTAATGAAAACACGGCAGAGTAAAGCATCTTGGTGAACAAAAAGAAAAAATACAAAATGCAAAAAAAGTGAAAAAAATCTAAAAAACCAAAATAGAAGCAAGTGAGTGAAACCTAGCAATAGAGAGCTATTTTTTGATGGGCTTCTTCCTCTATTGGAACATGTAGACCATCGGCTCCAGTCTATCATTTGAGCCTCATGTACATATCCGAGCATTGCAGTCGTGTCTCACCTTGGCTTGACGATCATTGTACATATCCATAATAAATTGGTTTGTTTCCACTAGGGCAAAATCTTAAACTCACTAGGGGCAATCTATCTTTGAGCTTAAAATGACAGACAGGCAACAATACAACAACATGATAAAAAAACACAATGATCAAGTGAGTTGCAACGTTGAACATCAATCATAATCACAAAACCAACCATCTAAACCAACAACAACAAGATCAATCAAAATAAATTTCATTGGATGGTCGTCTTCTAAATCAAGGTTTTATCACTTTGACACAAATGTTCCAATTATTTGCATCATGATTGTTGTTATCATTTCTCCGGAGTAACTCAAGGAAGTCAAGAACTAGAGAAGCTATGATCGAGAATGATATTCTTCTTTGTCTGTTGTTTGGGAGTTGATCATTATCACTATGAGAATCATCATGGGACATGCTATACAAAGTATCACTAATGACATTTTGGATTCGCATAGGAAATCAATTAACTCTTGTCTGTTTATGCAAGAAATGCTCAGGTCATCTCGGTCCAATTATACCTAGATGTTTGTGTTAACTTGCCTTATCAAACATCATGAAAGAAGTACTCAAGTCATCATGGTCTAATTATACCATTGATGTTTGTACTTTACTTTCAACATTTCAAAAGCTCAATGATGATACCAAGCACAATAAATTGATTACTGGGATGATAACATTGCATTATTAGGTTTGCATGTTTAGGCTGCATTCATACTAAGTGTTGCATTTGTATTTATAGATTTTTCCAAGGCTGGTCCAATTTTATGAGTGATATTATCTCTATCATTAATGGATTGAGTACATTTGACATTAACAAAAGGATCATTTGCATAAGCATTGGAATGTCATTCACGCATTACCATATCATTTCATAATCCATCTAGTCATTAGGTCATATATTTGCATCGTGAAAATCCAAAAACAAAGCATTTATCATATCATTTCCATCCACTTACACATTTACTCATACATGTGCATTACAAGAATCCAAAAAGAAACATTTTCATAATCCATTTCATACATTTTCATAATAAAAATACAAAAACATAGAGTACAATGCATTTCATACATCATAATAAAGTATCATCCATGGGAACACATAGAATTATGCATTATCATGAAATCATTCCACCCATCATTTATGCATTAACATTGTCATCCATTCACCCATTTTCATTGCATCAGAAAAGTACAAAAACATAGCATCCATCACATTTCATTCACATAATAAGATTCATCACATATGGCATATAGACATCATTCATAAAAGCATCATAGAATCATAACGCGTGTTTCATCCATAACCTATCATATCATCATCATATAGAACATCACATAGCATACATAATAAGAAATCAAATGCATCCATCATGATCAACACACATAAGCATATTTATCAACCATCATCATCGCTGCATATATATCTCAAAATAATGTCAAGTGTACAAGGATATCTGAATATGAAGAGATAAATCATCAATATCAATGTATACATGTCCAAAATACAAGAAACATCATGAATTGGAGCTATGTAGTGTTCCCTCCATATGGTGTTGACATCTCGGGACCTGTGCCTCCCCCATTCGATGGATCAGTGTCTCGATCTCATGGAATTGGTTATGTCACACCCCTACTAGTATTCCTCATCCGAGTGTGTCTGGCGGACTGTGAGTAGCTCTCGCGACACTTTGGTGGAACAACCTCATAATATTTAATCCAATAAAACTCTACCTCCTTGGCAGAGCGTCGTACCTCCTGAAAATGATATGTTGTCCCACTACCCTCTGCAGTGTCTCTACTACACCCTCAGCCTAATCCGCCTATATTCTCAACTTGTCTCTCTCTGTTGTCAAGGTAGTAATTTGTCCCTGTGCCTATGAGAGTTGCGCCTATGTCTGCGTCTACTCCTGTGCCTGTGACTAGAGTTGTCCCCAAATCTATGTCAACTGGCCCTAAAGTGTCTAGACCTAGCCTGTAGAGCTGTAATTCGTGTCTACTGCTACTGAGAAGGTAATTGTATCTGCATATGTTTTTGTGTCGCAGCTACTAAGGATCACCTCTTCTGAGGCACTCTGACATCTAATACTGGAAGGGAACCCCCTCCTCCATCTCCTCCACCACCATCCCCATGACCCCCTCCTCCATCATCACCGCCACCTCCCCCATCTCCTCCATCCCCGTCACTGCCATCTCTCTCCTCCTCATCCCCACCTCCTTTGTCTCTCCTCTATCTAGGTACTCTCTCCTTATCATCCTCTAGCACCGGCATTGCCTCAGCAGGCCTTAAGATCCTAGGAAACAGATGTCCACAAAAGTACTGAGTATTCCTTTGTCATATATCCCTCCACAATTTCCAGATGATAGTCCCAAATCACTGGTTGTAATCTATGGTACTCATCACAAGCAGCATCGTAGGATAAGGTGGGTCCCCACTCTATGGCATCCTGTTGTCTCCGTGCATATGTAGCCAATCCCTGTGGAATCCCCTACACTTTGTCGTATAGTCTAAGTACCCTCATTAGTAGGAATCTCTCAATAATGAAATGTGTCCGTCCAATGAGATATTTGGTTGTGCAAACATAAGTCATCTCCAAGTGATCCTCGACTTACTACTCACAATCCACATACGGCCGCCATGTCACATAATCTAGGTCATCTAGTACGCGTCTCCAATACTCTAGTTTGTCCAACTTATGTTAGACAACTGGGCCGGTATAACCATAGACATAGGGTCTCCCAATCGACCGATACCTGTCTATCACTGGGCGTGTCACCGCTATATGCTCCCAGGCCCATGTCTATAATAAGGTCACCCCTGCAGATAGACTGGCGCCTCCAAGATACACTACCTGATGTAAATCATGATACAACTATGCAAGCATGCACGAACCCCAGGCCTATTGAGTCCCATACAAAATCATCTGCTCTAGTGTCCAACCCCAACCGACAGACAATCCCTTTGACCTCTTGTTGAGACATAGAAAGCCATTGACAAAACCCACAAGTATGGAAGGTAAAGGGGCATAACTCTCAAACATCTCCTTCCAGGGCATCTCATATCCCTTGATCTGATCATCATGAAATATCCAGCATAATGCATGTGTACCACCTTGCTCGACATGATCATACACAACAATGTCACCCATCACAAGAATTTGCAGGATCTTATAGACATCCTTTGGCATCATAGTCATCTATCCAGTAGTCAGATGAAAGGTGTTGTGGTCCCTATGCCACCTCTCTGCCAGTGTGGTCAACAATCCTTGATTAATCCTAATTTGGGACATGTCAATCAATGAAGATAATCCACATCTCTCAATAATATCTCTATCAGCCTGTGACAACTATGGAATCAACTCCCAAGTCCGTGGAAAGTGCTCTCGAGATTGAAGATTCCCTAAATCACTCTCCTATCATTATAACACGTCGCAATCAACATATCAATCAATCAATTAGATCAACAAAACAATCAACATCAAGCAATCAATCATCCTATCAGCTCAAGTGAGATTTTTATCAAATCTTGCAAACATCTACTTTTGATCCTCACCTATCACAAGGTCAAATCAACATCATCATTATTGAATCTCACCTATCATGAGATCAATAAATCATCTAATCTATCAACAACAACAAATTACCGGCTGATGTGATTGAACATCATCAAAATCAAGGAGAAAAATGAAAAATCTTCAAGTTTTGTCCTAGATGCGCTACTACAGTGTTTCATTGCGCTAAAAAGACACGTGCACCACTAAATTTTGTTAATGCTCCATAACCATCTTTTAATGAGCCATTTTAATCAATGCACTAGAGAATATCTCTAATGCACCACAAAACCACATCAAATGTGCTATAGGATTATATGCACTGTTTCTTTTGGAGGGTGCATTGAAACTTTGGTCCTATGCATCGTTTCATTTGATGCGCTATCTAAATACCCTAGATGCGCTAAAACAATCATTATATGCACTAAAAGGTAGATGCGCTATAACAGACCTTTGATGCGCTATAACAGACCTTCAATGCACTAAATCCCTAAATCTATGCGCTAAAGGAACTAATTGATGCGCTAATACATAGGGTTTATGCGCTAAAACACAAAGAACAACAAAAATTAAAAATTAAAAATGTGGGAAAAATGATTCAAAACTTCACAAAGAATGTTTTGCAAATTCGTACTAGAGGTCCATATGTCGTTGGCCGATTATGTCGCAACACATGATCGAATCGATGAGTCTTGTAGGGGATCACCATCTTTGCTGAAATGTTCAAAGTTGCTCTCTCACTCCAAAAATTTCAAATTCACAAGTGCACAAATGAGTTTCTTTTTCACTTTTGGCCTATTAAAAGGGGTAATTAAAGTGGGATTTATGATGGGATATTTTAATTTTTCAGGGATCAATTAATCCAATTGCAGGTTATTTCTTCTATATTGGGAGATAAATTGTTGGAACATCATCAAATAAAAAACTTAACCTCAACATCATCAAAAATCATCAAAAATTTCAAAAATCTTTAAAAAATAAAAAAATTCCCCAATTTATCTCTCAAGGAGGTATATATCCATTATCTCTTGAAAATCACCATTTGGGGCATTTTTGAATTTTTATCAGCACTGGAAAAAAAAAATTTGAAGCAATGTGTAAACACGTCACTTAAAAGAGGGGCAAAATGTATACATCTAAAATTGGTCTGGAGAAAATTAATTAAATATTAGTTATTTAATTAATAAAATCTTTATTTCCTCTAACTTATAAATAAATTGCAAAGTTTATTTATATAGTTCATATTTCTTAATTCTTCCTATCTAAACCACTTTCTTCATGATTTAATTAAATAAATAAATTTAACTAATTTGTTTAATTTGATTAATTTCCTCCAACTAAATTTGAATTTTAAAATTGGAATTTAGTCACATTTCTCCATTTTTTTTAATTTCCTTCCACCTCATCTTCCACCTCACCATGTGTCACATGAAATTAATTATTTCTAATTTCTAAATGGGCATTTATCCTCAACAATTTTAACAACCTCAAAGACACGTGGCTTCTCCTTTCCATTTATTCCCTTCTACACTTGGCAAGCTTATTCTATTAAAGGGAACAACTTCCCTAATTCTCTCCAACCTCTTTGCTTCTCACCATTGATCTCTCCAGATTGAATCTTGATCATCCATTGCTACCACATCACTTGATGCCTTGGTGGAATCTATAAATAGAGGCTCATTTACAACTTTTCAGATAAGAAGCATAGCATAAATTTACTCTACAAAAATACTTTTAGCATTAGTGAGCTTAGCATTTGCATTTTAGCTTAGAATTTAGCATTTGATTTCAAGTAGTGTTATAATGAAAATTTCATTTCTAGGAACTTAATTTGTTGCATTATCATTACAAAATTTCCATAACATCTTTATTAGCTTAGCATTTTATCATTGCATCATTTAGCATCATTTTGTATACAACATCATATCATTCAGCACATCATTTAGCATATCATCCATCAAATTCATCAATCTTGTAGATGTAGGTATAGTTTCTTGCATTTTAGTTTAATGTCTTCTTGTTTCTTAGGTGTCATCCCAGTAGTTTAGTGCATACCTAAAATCTAAGAGCACTAATACTGGATCCTTAAGAATAGAGGACAATGGAACGGCTTTGAGGAATCGCTTTATCATTTGTTTTGTTAAATTTAATTTCCTTAATATAACATGTTACATCAATTGTGTGGCTTCAATTGATTATTCTGATTCTCATATTTTACACACACACCTTCAACACTTCATAGTTTAATGAAATGCACTTACAAGAATAAGGTTTACATGATAAAAGTTGATCCTAAATCTAAAAATTGTTTACAAGCTAAAACAGGAATGATGAATCCTCTTCACACATTGATACCAACTTCAAAAGCGAAACCTTTACAAATCTATGATGATCCCAGTGATTGTCTTTCATCAATGACAAAGTTATTGGATGGTGATTGGGGATCTTTAGATTTCACACCTACATTCATGGGAGAATACAAGATTACACAATCAAAATCAGGAAAAGAGAAAGAAGTTGCAATGATATCTACACAATGTATCACTAAATCATCAAAAACACTAAGATTCCACAACTTCTAGCAAATAATAAAACACAAATTACACATCTACTTATGATGAAAGTGATTATGAGAAATCACCCTCAAAATAAATGGAAGCCATTTATGGAAGAGGTTATGAACTCTTAAAACAACTTGGCTATAATGGAAATGGATGTGATGTTAAAGAACAAGGTATTTGTGTCCCCATAGATCCCAACACGCAAGAAACAACAAGAGGTATTGGTTATTATCCTTTAAAAAATGAAAACATCAAAAGGGCCTTCAATTAATCATACAACATACAAATAGCATTAGTTTTTGCTCCTTGCCATGTGGTAGTTATAGTATCACATAATACTCACTACTATGCATGGGGGTATAAATTAAGTTTTATGCAATCATATTTTATTTTGCAAGGAAAAGCATAGTATCAACCATTTTAGCTCATCTGTGTCCCTACACTTGGGGGGTAGGAGGTTAGGTAGCTTTGTGTTTGATGCATTTCTTCTAGCAAGGGATCCCTTTGTTTCTCCTTAAAATGTTAGTGTAGAAAGTACACTAACACTTTAAGGGGGCATATAGTCCCCTGCTATTATTTGCATGTGAAATGGTCCCTTTTCATTGATGATATCATACATCTCTTATGAAGTGTGACCTTTTCAATGAAAGTATGGCCTTCTCAATCTATGCTAGTGTCTCTTTAGTGGTGATATTAGGTTTGATATCCCCTAAGAGTGTGACCTTTCTTTTCATATGACGTTCCCCTTGGCGATAATACTATGGCTAGTATTCCCTAAGGTGTGAATTCTTCCATTCAACAACTTATCCTCTCTTGGTGGTGATTTCATGTGTAATGATCCCTAAGGTGTGGCATTTCATATATTGAGAAAATCCCCTTTGTTGTTTTTGGTAAATCACCTTTTTATGGTGGTGTTTTTATAACACCCCTTGAGGTTTTGGCCTTAATCTTGTTGTCATTCATGCACCTCCTTAGGCAAGTTTGTGCACCCTCTTAGGTGAGTTTGGCATTTTTGCTTCACTTTTTTCACATGCGTTGAACTTAGTGTTGCATTGGCATAACATCTTGATCATTTTGATGACACCTTATCAAGGTTATGAGGGAGTATAACTCTTGGTATGGTTGTTAATGGGTGCACACCTAGTGAATAGCGACTTCACTAGACCTAGTTTGTTTCTCATTTTTACTACTTTGTCATGGGGATTACCTAGTGAATATCGACTTCATTAGCTCATGGTGCCCTCTATTTTATGATCCACCTAGTGTTAGAATTAGGTGTTGTACACCTTGCATAATGTTTGTAATATTTTATTTATTTATTATGTGTGTGGTGCACCTAGGGGTTTTCTAGGTGAATGTGCATCACAAGGAGTTATAATGTTGGGGCCACTTTGTTGTATGTATCATTGGGACATAATTGTAAAATGTAATTATTTAATATTGGGGAATAATAATAAAATAATAAAGTACCCAATATTAAATGTGGGGTCACATGTTGTATGGTTTTGGGCACATGGTTTATGTAATACCACTTGGTGGTTTTGTGGGAGCTTGTTTCTATAAAAGCAACCACATGGGTAGTTGTTTAGGGTTGGATCAAGGGTTGGATCAAAAGTTGGTCAAGGTTGAGCTAGTGCATGTGTGAGGGTTTGAAGCATGGCATGGGATGTGTGGATTCATGCTTGGTCACATGGAATGCATGGATAGCTTGTGCTTCAAAAGTGTTCATGGAGTCTCTGCAGATGTATTGTAATGGGTTTTCATTGCTGAATAATACATGGAGTGTGGATGCTTTTGGAGGCTGGGTTTTTCCCTCTTGAGGGTTTTCCCAGGGTATATCTTGTGTCATATTTGATGGGTATGTTGTCTATTCTCTTGCATGTTGATGTTGAGTATTTTACTTGCATGTTTTCAGATTTGGGTTATGTGGAAACTGTCATTCTATGGCATAGTTTCCTTACACCTAGAAAATATCAAACTTTTCTATTATGTGAATCATGAATGCCTTAACATGTCCACCAAGCATAACACAACCTGCTTGTAAGTAGAGTTGTGTGATTCATGAGTGTCTAGCATAACACAACTTGCTAACCTTGTGGAATCCATCATATTGCATGGACACCTACCATAACAAAACTTCCTATCCAGTAGATCCATGTGGCTCATAAGTGATTTTACATCCTTGTGAGAGAATCATTTTGTTAAATAACACATTCAATGGATGGTGTTTGGTATTTGAGACAAATTTAAGATTGAGGTCTCTTTGCCTTACCGACTTGAATCCCTTTAGTGCTAACCTTGTGTTTTTTGGTGTGTCTTCTTCATGTTTTCATTGTGTTTGTGTTCATTTTGTTGTCATTTATATGTTAAATCATGTCATGTGTTTTCATTGTGTATGCTTTGTGTTTTCAACATCTATGTTTGTGTGTGTTTTCTTGCTACATTTTATTCCACGCATATGTGTTCCTTTGTCCCTATGTTGTAGGATATTGAATCATGGGGGCTTGTGCACTTCGCTTAGATTCATAGTCATCCTATCTCTTCAATGTTGAACATTTGAACCCCTCTTGACATATTCTTCCTTTAGTGTGAGTCTGAGCGTAAGTTCATACTCTCACTAAAGTGGGGGCTAAATTTAGCGTTGAAAGTTGTCACCTTTGACAATTTCACACTACCTTGACACCCTATTTTTCCCATTACTTTAACTATAATAAAAAAATTAACAATTTTATGACCAAATTAATAAAAATGTATTTAATTCCCCATCATCCCTATAAATTTGGGTCAAAAATTAGGTCTCAAACACTTAATGCCATTATGGACACTTTGTGACATTTAATAGCGTCACTGTCCTCGAGGAAAATTTTGAATATTTGAAATTTCAATTGGAAAGATTTTATGATTTTAAAATGACCCCAAATCAACCCCTACCCAAAAGGATTACTTAAAATGCATATAAAAGCATGTTTTCCTCTCATTTTGAGCAATTAGAAGGCAACTTTTTTTATGAAGGAAGCAATTCATGAAAGGAGAGCAAGTTGAAGATCCCAAGATCAATAAAGGGAATTCAAGCGCATATTTGTGAATATTATTATAGAAATTCAAGATCCAAGCACCATGTCAAAGTGTATGTGAGTTCATGTTTTCATGTTTGTGAAGACTAACCCTTTTTGTAGGTATCCAAGCAATTCAAGCAAGAAAGATCCAAGACCTGAAGGTGATGTGTATGAATTCATTCCTTCAAGGAAGCCATTGAAGGGTGGTAAGTTGGGGCACTTTATGGATTCATCATTCCTTCCTATCATTTATCCTTTTATCATTGGCAGTGCCATTGTGGAAGTGGAAGCACTAACACAGGGTTTGACTAAGGCAAGCCCCTAAATGACACAACATTTCCTCTCTCTTTGAATGTGAAGGTTTCTGGTTTGGAGAGGATTTAAAGGAATTTGAAGATCATTTATCCATTTTTACATTCAAAACCCTACACCTTGTCGACTCATAGAAACTCACCTATAGAATTATTCTATAATGGTTCAACAAATTTGTAGATGAGAATCAAAAGATTAGATCTAACATCAAAGGACTGTGAAAATAGATCTAGGGTAGCCCTACAGGATAAAGATGCCCTTGGGAGACTATGTCCTGTAGTGACTAAATTCAAATTTTTAAGACAAGTACACAACATTTTTCCCTTCTTGAATCTACCTGCAAACTTCTATTGCCACTTATCAGTCATTAATTTCTTGTATTTTTTATATTAGGGCACATAGTCTAATTAGGTTAATCAAGGAAAATCAATTCCAACCCATTTCTAAGGCTCAAAAATATGTAGGTCCATGTCTGATTGGCTCACCTTCATGGTTGAAAGTCAATCTAATCATGTAGTTGATTTGCATCCTAATGTACCCTTAAAAAAAAGAAAAATTGACCCTAGGTTCTTAGACATTAAACTTAGGGTTCCCTTTTTCTTTGTTACATCTGGAACTTGTTACTTTGGCATGCCAAATTGAAAACCAATCTTGGTGGAAATAAGAAAGGGAAAAAGAGAACAAATAAATGGAGAAACTAAAAATAGGGGTAGAACAATTAAGACTTTGACAAGACCTTATGACAAAACAAGATATGTTTGCAATGAGACTCAATATCTAGTGTACCTACTATGAATGCGAGGGACACATAAGAAATTAATTCCCAAAGGAGATTAGAGAGAAGAAAGAAAATGCACTAAGGGAAGATTTATGGGCACTGCCCAATAGGATAAACTCCATCTACTACAACACTTGTGGAGAATGGGATGACCATAAAATAGAAGATTTTCCCTTGCAATTATTTCAATTAAGAGCAACCCAACCATAACAAATCATATTGACTAAAAAAAATTGCATACATCAAAGGACTAGAAAAAACACTTTATCAATAGGACCACAGATACAAAGTACCGCAATGGAAAAATAAGAGGAATATTAACTCCATACAAAATCAACAAACTCAATACCCATATATTGAAAGAGGCCAATTGCAAGGAGATAGAGGTCGGAGAAGAGGAAGGATAAGATGAACTGATGCCACATGTTTCAAATACGATAAACAAGGTCACTTTGCAATAAAATGTTAGGGTGATAGGAAAAAACCCTATGGATTTTGCGGGAGCACAAAACATGACATATTCAATCATGAAAAAACCAAAACCTATTATAGGAATGTGGCATCACAATCAAAAAGTGATGAACTCCAAAATCTAAATACATCCAGAGGAGCAAGACTATTAAGGAAAACACCAACAGATTTTGAGGAAACAACCAAAAGATTCCAAAAAGCAAAATGGGTTGATATCAAACCTAAGGAGACTAGCAACTTTGAAGTAGAAAATCATACCTACAACAAAGTAGTGGTAGTAACAAGACAAGGAACAACATTGCAAATGATAGACATGAAACTACAAAGGAAGAAACTACCTTGGATGAGGAGGAATTCCCTCCAACTAAGAAATAACATGATCAAATAATAGAAGAAACAAAGAAAACTAACGCAAACTATGAATAAAAGCAAGAAATAGAACACAATGAATACTTTTCCAAACAAAAAGTATGCATACTCAAAAAATTGATAATAATGTCTAAATAATCTAACCTACTAGATAGATTAAGGAAATTTTGCAAATACTAGAACAAACAAAATAAAATTCCACAAATTAGAACACTAAACAAGAATGATAAACAATGGAAAACACAACCAATTATGATTACAATAAGCATAGAACAAAATAAAATAACTAATGTAATGGTGAACTTAGAAGCCAACATAAACATGCTAAACAAATAGGGAAGCCAGAACTCAAACAAACACCCTACATTATCAGCCTAGCAGATGGTACAAGGATAAAACCCTAGGAACATGGAAACAAGTAGAATTCAGTGTCAAATGAGTGACATAAATAGTAGATTTTTAAGATCTTGCTATAGAGGAGGTTTCATTCAATACATTACTCAGACTTAGATGGTTTGTAAACATAATTGGAATTGTAGACTCTAGAAAGGAGGAAATATCACTTTTTGATAAATATCCAGAATAGTCCACAACCCCTTAGGGAAACATTCAAACAAATCATATATGGAGGAAGTAAACCTAGAAGAAGAGAACGAATTAGAAAGAAAAAACCTCTACACAATCTCATGGTTACCAAAAAATGGCACTTGGGAAGAGCATAATTCAGAAGGAAAAATTGAAATAGAAAGATAGTACATATAGTATAGTAATGGAGGACACATTAGATGCATGGATATAGGAGGAATCAAAACTCCATTCCTATAGGAATACTGGATTTCACAGTATATTCATGATTAAGAAGATATCGGAGGATGCTTTGCATTCCACTGTAGTTCTATATAATTTACTACAAAACACTTGTGATGTGTTGGAAGATAACATAGATGCTACAACTAGAATAGCTGGCCAAATAAATCACATCTCATAGGGAATTTCACATATCAAACTACCCAAATACTCAAGAGTAGGTGACTTATTATCATTCATTACACAAATAGAAACAATTTTTCAAATTGAAGAAATGAGACTTGACATATTAAAACATACACTCATTTGTAGCACCAAATGTTGGCTCAATACACATAACAAAAAATTAACACAATGGGAAATATTTAAAATCTTAATCAAAACAAGATACCTACCGAAAGGACAATAGAAGGAGATCTACCACAATATAATAGAAGTATTCCACCAAAATATCATTTGGCCACTTGTTTATCACATGGAGAACAAGAAATGAGTATAATGAATGAATATATATACAATTATTCTATTGGACACTAACACCTGTCGGACAAACTTGGTACATAAACCAAGAATGAAGAGGAGAAACAAAAGATTGGACAAAACTTACAATAGGTTTTAGACAAAACTTATAATGAACAAATAGACATACATTCTCCTTTAATAATGAATACATACACTCTCTTTTAACAATGAATACATACACATATTGAACCATAGATTTTAGGGGTGTGAAATGCTATGACTCTTTTGCTCAATTAGGGTTTTTCACCTAAAGGAAAGAGATAGATCCCACACCAAAATATAGGTGGTTCACTCAAACTAATGTAAATACAATGAAATTAGGCCTAAATTCAATGATCTAGATACAAAAAACTAATAAAATTGATTGATTATTTATGCTAAACCTAAGAAATATGAATTGTTTGAAAACACAATGTGATATGCAAAAATGAGCTAGAAACATGCACAAATGAAATAAGAACTTAATGAAATTGAGTAGAGTGCACTTGGAGATAGAATGCTGATGTTGGAAGGTTCTGGAATGCTACAGAAATCATTGTTGATGACCAGTGGGACTCATTTGCCACTGATGGCAAATCAGTCCTACTTCTAGTAAACTTTGTTGAAACTAGTTTCTGAGTGTCGAGAACTGAAATATGATGAAATCACATTTTCCATCCTGGAAATGGGACTCATTTTCCACTAATGGTGAATCATTCCTCCCACAAAAATCTACAAATTATGAAGTCAACTCTATGGGTCCAGATCTGCACTTGTCTTCTTATCGGGTTGACGAAACCAAATCTGCAGAAAACAGGCTAAATGTTGTCTCCAAGCTTGAATTGTGGTTTGGTTGACTTGAATAGCCTTGATGAATTTTTGACCAATTTTCACCTATTTCTTTGACAAATCTGCCTACAAGACCTGCAAACACACATGCAAAGAGGGGGGAAATGATTAAGGGTTAGAGTATAGGGATTTGCCTTGGTCAAATCCCACTTTGGTAATCAAACCCTTGATAAAGAAATGAAATGAAATAAGAAAGGAGTGATGAATAAACAACATGAAAGTGTCCTAAACTCACCAAACCCTTGTTGTTGAAGTCTAAAGATATCTGAATGGTCGCTCCAAGATGATTGATTCAATGATGCTATGTTGCTCAAATGCTTGAATGAGATGATTGAATAGATGAATAAGTGAACTAGGTGATTGGGGGTTAAAATTGATGGAAAAAGACTTATTTATACACATTTATGCCCTAATTTCCCAAAAATACATCACAGGTCGACATAAGGTCTTAATGAATAAAAACCCGAAGGAAATTTGAATTTTGTGCCAAGAGGGACTCATTCGACACCCATGGCGAATGGGTCCCACTTAAGGCATGTGAATGGGTGTTGGGAATTAATTTGTCTTTAATGCTAATTGTCAGGTTTACATTCAAAAATACACTTAATTATGACTTGTAAGTGCATAAAGGGGCCACATAAAGCATAAGAAAGGTGTAATTAGTGATGATAAGTCTAGAAAAGCGTGAAAGTTTGTTACAAGACTTTACAACACTTTGAAATGGGACTTGGTAAAGGATAAAAGGGGAATATTTAGATGAATTATAATAAGAAGAGTCTAGAAAACTGTAGAAATGTGTTACAACACTTCACAACACCTTCCACCGAGGACATCATAGATTTGGATATTCAAGACCTAATGTGAGATGTATAAGTCACATTACAACATTAAATCTAGGAAGAATAGTCAAGCATCCATGAGGAAAAGACCTAAATGACATGAAAATGTCTAAAGAGATCTATTTTTCTATGAAAAGATGCATTTTAGACCCCACTTTGGTGAGGAGGATGAACTTGTTTCAAACTCGCGATTAAAAGTAGCCATGCATATTAAGAGGGATCAAATGCATATGCTAGCAAGAGATGGGATAACAGCGATCAAGCCCCATGATGAAGATCCATGAAAAGTAAACATAGTAAGCAAAAGGGAACACACATGTGAGAAGAGGGAAAGGGGAAAGGGGAAAGAAGTAAAGAGAAAAAGGGAGAAGGGTTGGATCAGGAAACTTCAATCATTTGTCTAACTAGTTTATTGGATCAAATATAAGTTGTTTGTCTGAGAAAAGTGCATACTCACTTTGGGGTGTCAAAATTTGTGGTTGTCTGTCCGGGGGAGGCCCAATAGGTGAGAAACATGCATTTCGGTTGGTGTGCACTCCACAAGCACATAGAGTGGCTATAGGGGAAAGTCATGTGCCTCATGATGGGATTCTTGCTCAACCATATCAAGTTATACCTCATGCTTTAATAAAGTGCCACAAAGGAAAATGTCAATTTGTGCTTCATGAGACAAGCAAGGCTTTGTATGCTTAGAACTCATGAACAAACAGGATGGCACCACAAGCATGCAAGTTGCGTTATGCAAGGTGGCCATGTAAATGCAAAATATAAAATGTAAAAATGTAAAATGCAAAAGATGTTCAAAGGAGTCTTGTTTAGTTCATGTGAGGTCTATAACTTAGGGAACATTGTGTCTAATGTCTCCAAGAGAGGACCAATCAAAGAATGGAATATTCACAACTTAAGGGATGCAGTGCGTCGCATCAGGCCACCAAGAGGAATGTAATATGCTTAGATAAATCACGCTTATGAAGGACATCACACGCAATGTCATCCACAAAGTGATAAATGCATCGTATGAAGTAACAAGGTTGCACTAAGAACTAAGAAAAATGCAAAATGAATAATGCCAATGTATGCCCCTAATTTAAAGAAATTGCTACACACTATTCTGTGAGCAATTACTTTAAAGTAGCAAAGGAAAAATGTAAAAAGAAACAAGACATGAGAGCCAACTTGGAAATCCCCTATGCCAAGTCATATGTTTATGAGTAAGGCTACGTCATGCGAAGGAAAAGGAACAAAAGAAAGAGGGGTTTCCCCCAAAAAGGAACACATGAAACACATAAGGGATCTATGGATTTGGGGTCAGTATGTTCATTGCTGCAAATAGCATTTAAAGGCTCAATGACATCATTCCCCAAATACATAAAATTGGAAGAATGACACAAATAGAGCAAAAACAAAAGAAAAATAAAGATCCATTTTGGGTCCAACATGGAGAGACATTCGCGGTCTCAGCATGTACATCGTCCCAAAGGAGAAACACCTGTGAAAATAAAACAAAAGGTGAAAGAAAAGGGAAAACTTTTGGGTCAACATGGAAGGAGACATTTTGGTCTCAATGCCCATCATCCCAAAAGGAAAACACAAAGAAAAAAGGAAAAGGGATCGTTTTGGGTCCAACATGGAAGAGACATAGGGCGTCTCGATGCTGTGTCATCCCAAAAGGAAAACTTAAACAAGAGCAAAAAAAGGAGAAAGATAAAGTACGACATATAGAAGAATAGAGGTACAAATAGAGGAAGTGTACAAAGAGAGGGAGAACATCAAATGCACATTATAGTGGAACATGATACACACATACAATCACACCAAAGAAAAGAAAAAGAAAAAGGAAAATGTAAAAAAGGCTAGTAATGCAAATGCAAGTCAACCATCAACCAAGTTATTCGCTTCGCAATCTCAAGTAGTATAAGCGGAAGGTAAATAACACAATTAAGAGATAAGGACAAATGTAGTACCAAGACAAGGCTAACAACTTCTTTCCCCCACTGAGTGTAAGGTAACAAGAAGCTAAGATAGGTGATGGGAAAGGTCATGCAATAGTGAGAATGAAAATTTTTACAACTATTGCATGATGAGATTGGTGATAGGGTACTATGGGATGATAGAATAATAGTCAGTATCAGTGAAGTGATACTTACTTAGTATGTCCTTCAATGGTTGACATTCATCAGTTCAATGCCCAAGAACATGATGATATTTACAATAAGGTACATTGGAATCTTTAGGATGGATTACCAACCTATTAATAGGTGGTAATGGAATGGGACCTCTGTTTAAAAGCATTTGGAGCTTCCTTTTACATTCAAGTGGTGGATGGGGAGGAAACTTGAGTTTTTTTAATTTGTAAGGTCATTTGAATTTACGAGATTCACCCTTTTCATGGATTGAAGGAGGAGGAGGACCCATGTGGATCCTAGCATCTTTGTCATTTGAATCATGTAAGGGTTGTTCACATGGAAGGAGAACATTCAGGTCAGGAGGGGAATTAAAGATCACAGTGCCATCATCATGAAGTCTCCAATGTTCCAAAGGAGGCTTGTTGTCATGAAGAGGATCTTGATATCCTAATCCTGTGGTGTTTTCATCTATTGGTGTTTGTTCTAAAAGTTGGTGAATGTCATGTTCGATTGTTGTGTCACATCCTTGTTTGCTTAAGATAGTAAATCATTTTCCATAAGTTTCTTCAAGGTTGATTGGTGTGTTTGTAACTTTGTGATTATAGAATGGTTGAGGAGTTACTTGGTTAGAGGAACTAGGTCCACCTGTTGGAGGGAACTTAGGTTCTTCGTTTATTTCAGGATGTAGGTATCCAAATGTATTAGGAGGGGAGACAGTAGGAAGGTCTTGTGACTTCATGGATGGGTAAAAGGTTGCATTGGCTTCAAGGTTGTCAAGGCATTATTTGAAGAAATTATGCATACTATCATCATCTTCTCCAATGATGTAAAAAACAGGAGGACATTCATGAGGAGTTGAAGGAGCATGAGGAAGCTCAAGATCATTAGGATCATAGCCCAAAGGCATAGTTTGACATGTCAACTAAGGATTTCAAAGACATCCAAAACTTATTAAAACAAAAGGCCATGATGAAAATGAATGAAAGTAAGCTAATATGAAAGAAAGAGAATAAAACAGAAAATTTGGAAAGTATGACAAAGAGCAATAGCAGAAAACTGTAACACAAAATGCTTGAAAATGCAGTGCAGAATGTGCAATTGGACTGATTCGCCCAGGGTGGCAAATGAGTCCAAGGGTGAATTATTTTGTGTTTTTTCATAAATTTCAAATGGATTTTTAATGCTTTTTTGATGCAAAACTAAGATGCAGATGCAGAATTTTAGTTTTTGTAATGTTTTGAAGTGCAAAAATGGAATCTATATGAGATATTCACTAATGCAATGTGAAAAACCCTAGGATGCAAAACAGTGCAAAAAGCTAATGCAATTGAGTCTTAGGATGTAAATGCAATGCAAATCAGAAAGATAGTGTTAGATAATGCAAGTTCACCAAATGAACCATAGATTTTAGGGGTGTGAAATGTTATGACTCTTGCTCAATTAGGGTTTTCACTAAAGGAAGAGATAGATCCCACACCAAAATCTAGGTTGTTCACTCAAATTAATGAAATTACAATGATAATATGCCTAAATGAAATGATCGATATGTCATAAATTGATAAAATTGATTGATTATAAATGCAAAACCTAGGAAATATGATGTGTTTGAAAACATGGTGTGATATGCAAAAATGAACTAGAAATATGCACAAATGAAATCATAACTAAATGAAATTGAACAAAGTGCACTTGGAGATAGAATATTTGATATTGTGGGTTATGGAGATGCTACAAAATCACTATTGATGACCAGGTGGGGAGTCATTAATATGATGGTGAATTAGTCTTGCTTTTGGTAACTTTGTTGGCCCCGGTTTTAGGTGTTTTGAAACTAAAAATATGATGAAATCGCATTTTCAGTGACTTAGCGGTAGGACTCATTTTACCAATGATGAGGAAGATCCAACCCTCCATAAAAATTTACACCAAATTATGAAGTCAACTTTGTGGGTCTAGATCTGCATTTGTCTTCTTATCAAGTTGACAGAACCAAATTTGCAAAAAATGGGTTGAATGTTGTCTCCAAGCTTGAATTAGGGTTTGGTTGACTTTAATAGATTTGATGACTTGTTGACCACTTTTGAACACCTATTTCTTTGAAAAATATGCCTACAAAGAGACATATAAACACACATGCAACTTAGAAGGGGAAAATGGTTAAGGGTTGGTATAGGGTTGCCTTGGTCAAATCCCACTTTGATAATCAAAACCTTGATAAAGAAATGAAATGAAATAAGAAAGGAGTGATGAATAAACAACATGAAAGTGTCCTAAACTCACCAAACCATTGTTGTTGAAGTCTGAAGATATGTCAATGGCTACTCCAAGATGCTTGATTCAATGATGCTATGTTGCTCAAGTGCTTGAATGAGATGATTGAATGGATGAATAAGTGAACTAGGTGATTGGGGGTTAAAATAGATGGAAAAAAACTCATTTATACAAACTTATGCCCTAATTTCCTGAAAATACAACATCATAGGCCAACATAAGGTGTTAATGAATAAAACCCGAAGGAAATTTGAATTTATTTTGAATTTTGTGCCAAGAGGGACTCATTCGCCACCCATGGCGAATGGGTCCCACTCAAGGCATGTAAGTTGGTGTCAGGAATTAAGTTGTCTTTAATGCTATTTGTGAGGTTTACATTCAAAATTACACTTAATTATGACCTGTAAGTGCATAAAAGGGCCAAATAAAGCATAAGAAAGGTGTAATTAGTGATGACAATTCTAGAAAAGCGTGAAAGTTTGTTACAAGACTTTACAACACTTTGAAATAGGACTTGACAAAGGATAAAAAGGGAATATTTAGATGAATTATAATAAGAAGAGTCTAGAAAAGTGTAGAAATGTGTTACAACAGTTCACAACACCTTCACAAGACATCATAATTTGAATATTCAAGACCTAATGTGAATGTATATGTCACATTACAACATTAAATCTAGACAAATTAAGCCAAGCATCACGGAAAAAAGACCTAAATGACCATGAAAATGTCTAAAGATCTATTTTTCTATGGTACACATACATACCGCATTACTCAAAATAAAGGAAATTATATTCAAACCAAAGGTAACCTATGAAGAGGAAGTATCACAAACCTCTACACTACCTCCACAATAAGAGGGAATATGTAAATACATAGAATGGCTAGATAAAGAATTTACATTTCCAAAGAGAAGATGTTATCTGACAAACAAGGATGATGATGATACACACAACTTAGACATAGAAGTCCAATGAGGAGAAATAGAATTAGAATATCCAATAGAAGCTAAACAAAATTATTACAACCAACTAATCAAGTTAAGAGAGGAAAACATTACTAAGGAAGGAGACCCCAAACTTTCTAAAATAAGAGACTATTGTGATGACAGATTAGTGGCACAAATTGCAAAGATTTTATTAGACTTTGAAGAATAATTTCCTAAAACATTTACAAACCTAAAGGAAATAAAGGAGGAAGTATGATTCATGAATATACAAATCATCCAAGTATACCTCCAAAAAGTCACGTATAAAGTCTTTAAAGTCTTTAAATGTTGAAGTATGCATATTGCACTAAATTTGAAAAAATGCATGTTTATGGTACCTTAAGGGACCTTATTAGGACACATCATCTGCAAAGAAGGTTTAATGGTAGACCCTATGAAAGTTACTTTGATCATGACACTACCACACCCGAAGACACCATCAAAAGTTTAAAAACAAATCTTAGGATATACCAGATACCACCACAAATTCATAAAAGGTTGGGTGATCCCACAATAGTGGGTTACACTTTTTGGCCAAACTTGACATTGAAATGAGCATTTTGAACTAAAACTTCACTTTCAAACACCTATAGCTGCTAAACTATGAGGAATTTGAATATGATGAAAACTAGTGATTTGTGACATTTTTTCTATAGATTCTAAATATATTTAAAAAAAAATTGGAATAAAATTGCATTTCTTTTTCCATCTCCTTCAATAACTAGTTTTTAACAACAAACACCATTTTTAAAGAGTGATGTGTACTATAAACCACATAACTTTTTTTTTTCTATGAAGGATAAAATTCTAATTTTTTCAAATTTAGATTTGTAACTAGAATATCTAGAGGATGCATTTGGTTTCATAATGTTTTATTTAATTATTATTTTTAATTAAGTTTGCAGTCAAACCAATTACAATTTAGACATAGGTGTACTATAAAGAGCATAACTTTTTTTGTGTGCATCGGAATTCAATTTTTATTTTTTTGGACTAAGGACATCAATACCTAGAGGATATGTATTTTTTAGAATTTTTTTCTCTATTTTCCTATTTTTTCATATATGTGAAACAAAGACCTTGATGTTCATCGAAAAACCTACATTCACAAGACATAAAAAATAAATATAATAATCAAATTAAATATATTTAAAATTATACATTTTGGGAAGCTTATAATAAGGACTACATACTTAGAAAACATAAATTTTAAATGAATTCATTTGACCCCCCAAAAGGTAAATTAAATGTAGTTTTTTATCAGCATTTTGATAGGTGTAGAGGAGACTCCATTATAGGTATGGTTTAAACTAGTGGGGTTCTTTCCAAGGGGGTTTGATCAAACCCTCTTCAATTGAAATCCTTTAAATGGAGCCTTTCAAGGCTTAAATCATTGTATTTTCTAAAAATATGTGATTTTAGGCAAAAATTAGGATGTCCCAAAAAGTGTAACCCATTATTGTGCCAACACTCGGCTATGTTGTAATAGTTACACCAATGGAGGAACTACTAAAAAATAAAATTGGTAGAAGTATTGACTAGAATAAAGAATGTAAATTAGCATTTGACACATTAAAGAATAAAATTATAGAGGCCCCTAGACTAATCTTCCCAAATTGGAATGCACTATTTCATGTACATGTAGATGCATCCAAAATTTCTATAGGAGCAATATTGGCCCAACCCAAAGGAAATAAGGACCATCCCATAGCCTTTGGAAGAAAACATTAGCTAATGTGGAGAAAAAGTATACTACTACAAAATGAGAAGCCCTGGCTATGGTTTATGCATTACAAAAATTTAGACACTATCTACTATCAACACCATTCACATTCTTTACAAATCATGAACCATTAAAGTACTTAAAGTTAATAGAACTATCATATAAGGAAGGATATGTTAGTGGTTACTCTTATTCCAAGAATCTCATTTTAACATAATGATAAAACCATGAAAACACGATCAAGGACTTGATTACCTATCAAGAATAGAAACAAGGGAAGAACAAGAAGATCTACTTGACACACATCTATTTAGAATAAATGTGATACTGGAGAATTGCATGTTATTGCTATACTCTTATCTAAAGTGGAATTTCCCACAAACCTCTTATTGTACTTGCTAAAGAATCTCTATTGTTGAAGTCCTTACCATATACATTGACAGAGAGAGAATTATATCGCATGGGATGAGATGAAATCATAAGAGTTTTTTATGAACATGAGAGAGAATCCATCTTGAAAGAAGCACATGAGGTAATAGCAAGAGGACATAATTGCAGTGAAACAATAGTTAAAAAGGTTAAACTAGTCAGACTTTGGTGGCCAATCCTACATAGAGATGCAAAGGAATATGTACAGTAGTGTGACATTTGTCAAAGGGTGGGGAAACCTACCACAAGGCATGAGATTCCTCTAAAACTGGTACTAGTGCAAATCCCATTTGAAAAATGGGCAATATATTTTATAGGACCCATTGAACCACCAGTTAAACACTCAAGAGAAAGATTCATAATAATAGGTGTAGAATACTTAACAAAATGGATAGAGATAGAACCTACTAAGGATTGTACCATAAAAACTACCACAAGAATTTTTATATCAAAATATAATTACTAGGTTGGTTTCCCATTAACTATAGTGAGTGATGAGTGGAGGGCCTAGCTCGATTGGCTAAAACATCTTGTTGCAAGCAAGAGGTCACGAGGTCTAGTCTACCCTCCATCCTTGTGGTATCGAAGGGTGTGTCGCACCAACATCACTAGTCACATGAAAAAGTTTACCAAGTGCACTATAGTTTATAGGGGGCTACCTGATACTTGCAGTTTAAAAAAAAAGGGGCGGAGGGCCTAGCTTGATTGGCTAAAGAATCTTGTTGTAGGAAAGAGGTCATGAGGTCTAGTATCTAGTCCATCCCTATGGTATCGAAGGGCGTGTCGCACCAACATCATCGGTCACATGAAAAAAGTTTACCAAGTGTACTGTTGTTTATAGTGGGCTACCTGATTCTTGTAGTCTAAAAAAACTATAGTAAGTGACCAAGGCAAAAATTTTGTTAATAAAGTAATTGTGGAGCTTCTAAAGGATGTCATGATCATACACAATAAGAGCTCACCATACCATCCAAAATAAAATAGAGCAAGTGAAGCTCTAAATAAGATAATTGGGACATCACTCACCAAGATGTGCAATAGAAATAGGTTAGATTGGGACATAAAGATACTTGCGGTAATCTAGGCCTACTGCAGATCCTACAAAAGGACCAATAAGTTTACACCATTTCAATTAGTTTATGAAATTGATGCGGTAGTTCCCATGTAATTTATAGTTCCTAATCTACATACTTAACTCCCATTGCAATTGGATGACAATGAGTCCTTAGCACAAAGGAATAAAAAACTAGAAGAATTGGATGAGAGCAGGTTCATAGCCTTGTACAATCAACAATTAGAAAGGAGAAGACAAAATTCTTGGCATGATAGAAATCTCCTCACCAAGAAGTTTTAAATAGGGGATCTAGGCTTACTATATGATCTAATAAATTTAAAAAATAGGGAAAGTTAAGGGTAAGGTGGTTAGGGCCATACTATATGAATGAAATTGTAGAATTAGGAGTGGTAAGATTAATAAAAATGGATGGTAGTTGCATAATAGGATATGTCAATGGTGCAAGAATTAAACACTACCACCAACTAGAAGGATGAAAATCATAGAGTCTAAAAGACGCATAGTCTATGCTATGAATTATAGATCAATAAACATTAAAATCAAACTATTAGTGGTCCAAAGTTGTAAACAACTAGAAAAACCCATATAAGTGAAACCACTCAACTACACATACACATGTGTAATAAATATAACATACTTGTACAGTATGTAATGATTTATTAATTTTATTATAGCATAAGATACATTGCAAACTGCATTACTAGATCATGCAAACATCATTATACCTAACTTTGATCTTAAGCTAATGAGGACAAGAGATAGTATGATGGGAATATATTTGTTCTTTCACATCCTAGAGTATTGTGTAATCCAATGAGTAGAAAAGCCACCACCCATAAGGAAGAAGAGGAAGTATGCATGCAAATCATGAATGGAACTAAATGTTCTTACATAAACAAATTAGAGATAAAATCTTTATGCAACTAAACATTCTTAATAATCCATCCCGATTTTTTAAGAATCCATATAAAACAAGAGATGACTGTCACAGTTTTTTTATAATGCATTAGAACACTATCACACATTCATCTAACTCATATTACAATCATGTCGGTAAGTGTGGAAAACCCATAACTAGGTTCAAAGATCCCCCAAAGCTACTCCAATTTGTCATGAAGACATTCAATTATATACAAAAATTTAATTAAGTACCTTTCCTATGGTTTAAAAGTATGTTATTTTCCCTTACAAACTCGGCTTTCACAAATTGATCCTCTAAAGTAAACTAAGACACATACAAAAAAAATGGGTCATCTATAGTCAATACATGCCACTTGCCAATACAATCATTTACATAATAAATCACCTTAGATCTATTAATATGTACCTTGGAGTAGGTAAAACATATTTCCATGCTTATATAATTCATTGAGTACCAATTTGCAGGCACGTAGGTGAGAGCATTCCATAATCACATTCAAGTAACCCATGCCCATTTTGTCAACAATACATGGCCTTGCATTTAAATCCATGTCCTTGAGGGATCCAATAGTACTTGGGATTGATTTGGATATTTTAAAATCTTTATAACATTAATTTGAGGGAATTAATGGCATGCCAACACATACAAGAGAGTAGATGAGAAACCCTTTCTCAAATGATAGAACTCTTAGGGAGACTTGTAATTGGGGTTTATATATTACATAGAAGAGGGGAAAAGTATATAATGTAAATTGCTAGAGATTAAAACATGGCATGCAATATACAATTATAGGTAAAGGCTCAAATTTTATGTAGACTATTCATGGTGAAATGACAAAATGGAAAAGTTAGGAAGCGAGGATGCAATTTGCAAGAAGGGGTGAAAAGTCTACCAAGATTTGTTGTAAAAAATAAAAACTTGGGAAGTGATTTACAAGATTTATAAAATTTCATGCGAGGTTTGAAGTGCCACGAGAAATTAATGATAGGATTAAAGTTTCGTTGACCTTGCAACCTATGTATATTTTATGTATCTTCAATACTAGATTGAAAATATCCTTGGGTGCCTAGGATGTGATTAGAAAATAATTTATAATAAATATTCCTTGGGAATATTGGCATTAATTATTATATGTATTTTTGAAGGAGGTGGATTGTTAGGAAAAGGTGTGTTGTCCACCTTGCACAATGTTATTAATGTAATATTTATTTATTATGTGGTGCACCTAGGGAATTTATGGATGCATGCATCACATGGGTATAGCATTCTTGGGGCCACTTTATGCGTTGTATGTAATATTGGTTTAAATATTTAGTGCGGGGTTGCACATGGGAATAATATTTAATATTAGAAAAAATTACTACCAATATTAAATGAGGGGTTAATGGTTTTGTAAGCTCATGGTATTAGTCACATGGTTTTATATAATACCACTTGGTGGTTTTGTGTGAGATTGTTTCTATAAAAGCAAACACATGGGTAGTTGTCTAAGGTTGGAAAGTTGGTTCATTAGCTATTTTCGCTAAGGGGTTGAGAGCATACCTTAGCATTTTTGAGGGTTGAAGCATGGCATGGGATTTGTGGTTACATGCATGTTCACATGGAGTGCTTGTAAAGGGCTTTATGTTTCAAAGGTGTTCATGGAGGACTTTGAATGTGTATTATAATGTTTTTTTCCATGCACTTGATGATATGCCCAAAATGAACTTTTGTTATAAAATTTATTTCATGCTCTTGGAGGGAGAGAAATCAAGCGAGTTTGGAGAAGCCTCGACAAGGTACTCTCTTAATCAATGGTAGAAGATGTTTTATTTTGTGACAAGATATTTCTTGCTTAGTACATGGTGTCATACATACACAAGACTCTTTAGGTTTAGATTGTGATATTTTGTACTCTCCTTTAAAAGAGGGTGTAAAATATAATGAACCCCAATCATTAATAAGACATGTGTTTGAAGATGAAGCAATATTTTTCCTAGGAGTGTTTTTGCATGATGATATTGATATTAAGCTCGAAGGTTTATTTGATGTTGTCATTTCTGTCAAAGGACAATAACCAAGACCGTTAGTTGTTTCTTGTGTGTAAGGCTCTATAGGGACACAAATACCTTGTTCTCTAGCACCACATCCTTTTCCATTATAGCCAAGTTGTTTCAAAAGTTCATAACCCCTTCCATAAATTTTTTCCATTTCTTTTTGATTTGGCGGTTTCTCATGATCACACTCATCATATGTGGTGTATAATTGGTGTTTTCCTCTTCAATGCTAAAAGTTGTAGACTCACATGCTTTTGATGTCTTAGCTTGTGTTGACACTATGGAAACTTCTTTCTCCTTTCATGAATTTAATTGTATAATCTTGGGTTAGCCATCAAATTTAGATGTGAAATCTAACAATCCCCAATCATCTTTCGACAATATTGTCACGAGTGAAAGACACTTATCCTTATCCTCTAAAGGTTTCACTTTTGTAGTTGGTGTCAATGTTGTAAGAGGATTTTTCATTCATGTTTCAATTTGCAAACAATTGTGATATGAATCCGGGTTAGCTTTGGTTGTGTATACCTTGCTTTTGTAAGTATACTTCACTAAACGATGCAACGTTGAAGGAACTGTATTCATTGCATGAATATATGGTCTACCTAGGAGAAGATTATATGAAAGATCATTGGGCATGACATGAATATGAGTTTGTAATGTAACCTTACCCACTCTAACAGGTAATGTTATCACACCAAGTGGTTGTTTTCCCACATTATCAAATCCATGGACAGATAAAGAATCAGGTTGAATTTGACTCTTGTCCACTCCAATCTTGCCTAAAAGGCTTACACTACAAACATTGAGTGCTGGACCATTATCAATGAGAGTAAGTCTTATGAAACACTTGTTAATTTTAGCCACTATCATCAAAGCATTATTTTGTTTTTGCACTTCCAATGGAGGTAACTCATCTTGGTGAAAGGTAATGTCTAAGTTGACCAAGTTCATACCTTGAATTAGGGTTGCTACATCATTTGGTTGTGCACTAGGAGGGATGAGAACTTGTTGCAAAGCATTTTGAAGCATGCTATGATAAAGAGGGGATTCTTGAATGAGATCCCATAAAGAAATATTAGTAGGAGTGTTTCTAAGTTGTTCCACAAGATCATATTCCTTTCCATTGTGTAAAGGAAAACGAGGAGCACTAGGAAAAATAGGTTGAGGTAATGGTAATAAAGTAGGTATGGTTTGTGGTTGCCTATTTTTCATTGTGTTATATGTGTGAGAGACGGTATTATAACTTGGTTACTATGAAACACTGTTACTAGTAAGTTGCCTTGCCAAATTTAAGATAGCTCTTGGAGGTAATGATTTGTGTTGAGGTGGTCTTATGATTTTTCTGTCTTCTTCTCATTTCCCTTTAACAATATTATCTTCATTTACTTTTCATTCTTTGATTTTTTTCTTTAATATCATATTTATTTCAACTATTCATCCTTATAATATCATAAGGATATTAATTTTATGTTTATTTTTTAACCATTTTATTTTATAAGAATCTATTAGTTAAATTATTATTTTGTGTTCTTCTCCTTTGGTTTTTTTCTCTTCAATGTCGTTTTTTCTTTTTTCTTTTTATTTTGTTGACTTGATTAATTTGCTTCCTTTCCTGGATCCTTGGGTTTTTTGTCTCTTAGTTTCCTTGTTCTCACCTTTTTCTAAGGATTTTTGGTCATTTTTTTTATGTTTTATTTTCTTATTTTTTGGTCAATTTTTAGTGTGGTGTCCTTTAGCCCTCTCAAACCCCTCACCTACTTATCCTCCTAAGGGTGGGGTCCCATGGAGGGGGGCTTCCTAAAAAAGGTTAAGCTGGTGGGGCAATTCCTAGCCCTGCCCCTTTTGCACACACTTAGGTTTTTGAGCAAAAAAGTAGGGGCTACTATTGTTGAAGAAAAGATTCTAATTAATCTTGTTGCATTTTCTTTTTTTGCTTCATGGGATCCCTTGCTCCTTCAAAATAGATCTCGAAGCCCCCCATGGGATCTCACCCTAAGTTTGCTATCTCATTCTATTATTCTTCTCTTGTTGCATGCATATCATCTTGATGATGGATCATGAAGTTTGATCCAAAACGTTGATTCAAAAAAAAGAAAATTAACAAGACATTATCATCGATTGTAAAAGCTTGATGTTGTTAATTATCAATAACTTTTTTAAAAAACCACAATCTTTTATGTTTTTTTTTTTAAATGGATTACAGATTTACAAGCATAAGATACAATGATTTTTAAAAAATACATTCTTTTATGTTTTGTCACCCAGCAAACCTATAATAACTTTTAAAAAACCACAATCTTTTATGTTTTGTCAAAACATATCTCCCGCCATAAGAGCTCAAGATACAAGGGCAAAACCCCGATGGCTTCACTGCGTCGCAAACTCTTGCAAAATCTATGAATTTGTGACCACATCTAGCCCTCAGATCTTTTTCCGCCAAGTTAAGATTCACCTGTGATTAAACCCTGAAAACGAACGGTTCAATTTGGTCCAGTAAAAATTGTTTTCGACCAAATTCTGTACAAAAGTCGATATTCTTTTCCAGGTTTGCTTGCTACAATGCCCTTTTGCCGCCTGTGTTTTCTTTCAACAAAAATATGTTATTACTATTCAGTTTGATGTTACCCGCCAAAAAAGTGGTGCAGTTTTAGTCTCTTTTAAGGCCGATTCGGCCCTTTTCAGGGTATGAAGATTTTTTTAAAGAGGTACAGATGATATGAATTCGTTATCCAGAAGATTGTTTTTACATAGACTAAATCATCTGTACTATTAATTCGAGTGTACTCTTTTATTTATTCAGAATATTGTTTTTATATAGATTTAGTTTTAAAATAAATTAAATCATCTGTAGTATTTCCTACTTATTAATATATGGTAAAGTTCCTTAATATAAAAATTTAACTCTTAAAACGATATGCCAAATTTTAAGCCAAATTCATCTGTAATATAATTTATCAGTGTATGTTTATAATTTTGTAAAACTGTTTTTATGAAAATTTACTTCTAAAATAATACTCAAGATTTTGTATTATTGCCTCTGATTTAAGATCTGCCAGAATCTGTTTATTGCGGGAAAAATATATATCGGTTTAAAAGGAAATGTATTTGCCTTCTGCTTTCTTGAAGTTACACACTTTTACATATTCTTTACATTCTAAATGCAGTTAAAGTCATTTTACCAGAAAAAAAAACCCAGGCCATTTCTAATGCCTTTTGATGTTTTCTGATATTAACGATAACCTTCAGATCTCCAATTCATACGGTTATTTTTTTAACATGTTAACTGTAACCAGGCTTGACAAACCTTAGAACTTACAAGGCTTCCATTGTTGTGTTTAACAGTGTATTTACTGTGCACCTGCTCTGCGCGGTTTAGTACTTTGTACTTTTTACAATATCTACATATTTTCTAGAATTTGTCGATACGGTCTCTGTCACAAGCATTTTAGCAAGTGGATGGTTTTAAGTACTATGTGTTTACTTTCCTTCTTTGTCTCTTTGGTGCTACTTATCTTCGTCTCTTCTCTGTGTGCCAGCATTTTGTATGGTTTGCAAGGTACAAGATTTGCTTTGTTTTTGTTCCTAATGCAAAATGGCCTAGAATCTGCCATGAATCATGATCATTTTGTGTTGTCATAGTACTAAATCTATTTCCTTTTTGGCTTGCAGAGGATTACAAGAACTGGCCATTTCCCAGATAAGGGCTTCACTTGTCCGGAAACAATCACAACAACTTTCTCACTCATTCATCTTTCCTTTTATTTCTACCATGGCAGCTATGGCGAATAGTTTTAGCTCTAGCATCCCACAAGGAGTTTCTGATGTGCCCTCAGAGCCTATGAGAACCTTCCAAGTGGTGGTAGCTGCCACATCAGCAATGGGCATTGGAAAGGATGGAAAGCTTCCATGGCAACTACCTACGGATCTGAAGTTCTTCAAGGAAGTTACATCTCACACTTCAGCTCCTTCAAAGAAGAATGCAATCATAATGGGACGCAGGACATGGGAAAGCATTCCAAACAAGTATCAGCCTCTTCCAGGTCGCTTGAATGTTGTGCTAAGTCGATCAGGTAGCTTTGACATTGCGACCATGGAAAATGTAGTTATGTGTGGGAGTTTGCATTCAGCCCTTCAGATGCTTGCAGCTCCTCCATACGCTTTGTCTATAGAGTCTGTGTTTGTCATCGGAGGTGGTCAGGTTTTTAGGTACACCCATTGCTATCCCAAATGCAGTTGTTTATTTTACAATAGTAGCTTTCATATGCCATCAGAATTGCACTAAAACAGTTCCATCTTTTTGAATTTTTTTCAGGGAAGCCCTCATTGAACCTAACTGTGATGCAATCCACATCACTGAAATAGAGACTCCATTTGAATGTGACACATTCATGCCTCCCATAGATAAATCTATATTTCGGCCTTGGTATTCATCATCGCCCTCTGTGGAAAATGATATTCGATTTTCTTTCACAACCTATGTTCGATTTGGAAACTCTTCTAGTAAGGACACTTCTGTGTCTTCTCAGAGCGTTGACAATGGATCTACAACCATGAATATTTATGATGGGTTTGAATCTCGGCGGTATCAGTTTCTTCCCAAATTCATCTTTGAAAGACATGAGGAGTATTTTTATCTTAGGTTGATACAGGATATCATTTCAAATGGGATTGACAAAGGAGATCGGACAGGAACTGGCACACTGTCAAAATTTGGTTGTCAGGTTTTTTTTCTTTTTCTTTTTAGTGAATTATATTTGCTTTGGTTGTTGATTTTTTTGGTAAATGAATAAACTATTGGAATTATTAGTCCTGTTTCTGATGTATATTTCTTGCATGATTTTAAACTGCAAGAGGCTCATAATAAAAATTTGTGTTTCCAGATGCGGTTTAATCTACGCAAGTGTTTTCCGCTTCTAACAACAAAGGTGATAAGTTGTCTTTGTCCATCTCCATGGGATTATTTGTTAAACTTAATCTGCACCAAAATTATGTATTGCCTGATTGTGATTATATATTTCAGTCATTGTTTTCATTTTCTCTTAAAAGACATACAAGAATGGTTGCAAGTCTATTCTGTAATATTTTCATGGTTTGGAAGTCTGTATTATTGACTGTAACCATTTCATGTATTACTGTAGCGAGTTTTTTGGCGTGGAGTGGTCGAGGAACTACTATGGTTTATAAGTGGTTCAACAAATGCAAAGGTAAATTTCGAATTGCTATATACAGTGATATTAAGCTGTCTGAAAAAAATTATTGAACTGATTAAGATGTATGAAAGTAAACATGGCAAATGAGGTGACAGTATTCCAAGGATATTTCATATGCTAGCTGAAGGTACTTAGTTAGCTGACCAATTGACCAGCATGGTAGTTGTCTTACAATATCGTAAAAAAATGAAAGAGTTTCCTTAATTACAATGTTTGTAATTGTATGTTTCTGTATTTTGTGATAAAGTGAACATCACATTGAACAAGGCAATTTTTTTAATACAATCTACACCATTTTCTATCTCATTCTTTATATACATAGTTCTCCTTCCTTTTCTATGAAGAGTTTCTTCTTGCTACTCTTCAAGAAGATTTTCTTTTGCCATTTGAGATTTGGGCTTTCTAGAGAAGTTTTCTAAATCCTCATTTTATCATTTATTTGGGAATTGATTTGATCAATTCTTTTCTTTTTTTTTTTTCATTTGGATTTTATTTGGTATTGGCATCTTCCATATTTAGTAGGAGACCTTGGACAGGGGGACAAAGGTATCATTTTTGAAATAGGGTATGGGACTATAAGAAGGCTATGGCTATATATATATATATATATATATATTATAGTATGTGCATCTTTCTCCCCATTCCTAAACTTGAGTTTCTTGGTGACTATTTTATTGTCTATTAGTAGGTTGCTAGTCTTGGTATGGGTATAGGTATGGGTTTGGCGTTTGTGTATGCCGGTAGGGCTTTTTGACCTTGGGTATGAGTACAGGTTCATATATATTTATTAAAAATTTAAAAGTTTTAAAAGAGTAATACTCATAATTGCCAACAAAAGAAATATAAAAATTCCTCATAATTTGCAAAAAAGAAAATATTCAAAAATTCACATTATAATAATTCAATGATTTGTCAAACGTCAATATAAAATGAAAATTATAATCTATATTCAATAGTTTTCATATTTCTCTTCATTGAGAGCATCAAACTCAACATTTAGCTCAATGTCATTTGAACCACAATCAGCTATAGTGCCACTCCTATTAGCCATGCCATATGTAGAAGCTACCTCATCTATAGAGACTTTGGAAAACTGTGCAATTGTAGCCTTTAAGTTGTCACACTTAGGAGTTAGGTCCCAATTCATTGTCACCCTCTTGTTGTTATCAAGTCTCTAATGTGACAAGAGACACAAGTTGGAGTGCACAAAGACCAAATCCTCAACTTTTTTACTCCCATTAGCCATGTCATATGTAGAAGCTACTTCATCTATAGAGACTTTGGCAAGTTGTGCAATTGTAGCCTTTAAGTTGGCACACTTAGGAGTTAGGTCCCAATTCATTGTCACCCTTTTGTTGTTATCAAGTCTCTAATGTGACAAGAGACACAAGTTGGAGTGCACAAAGACCAAATCCTCAACTGTTTTTGCACCCAATCGATTGCACTTAACTAAGTAGATAAAGAAGTATATATTCCTATTCTTCTTAGTTGACATACATCTACAATTTGTGAATTACAAAACATAAATTATAGATTATAATATATAGTAGTGAATGAAAAATGACCTAAAAAATAAAAAAGATGCATATTTGAGAGAGTTTTTATTGCAAGAGGATTAAGTAAATAGAGTCTTGGGCATGTATGTACCACCATTCACAAGCATTTTTTTTGTACTTGTTTCAAAATGTGCAAACATTATGATTCTTGGAAGGTGTGAAGTGGCCAAACTTGTGTTTCGAGGACGGGGACGGGGGGTGGCAAGGGAGCGGTGCGCTAAAATACGTATAATACTTGAAAAATTAGTTATAAAAGATGTATAACTATAAAACATCTTTTTACAATTGGTTATAAAGTGGGGGGCCCTTGATGCATTCAGTCAAATAGCTCACATGCCTTGCTTGTGCTTCCACATTTTGCAGACCAAAGCATTCGTAGAATCTCAAATCAAAACTTTGGATTCAAATTATTTTTGTTTTTAAATAAATAATAATAAAAAAGTTTTAATGAAAGAAATTATTAAATTAATAAATTTAGCCCAACATGGGGCATGGGCAAGTGGCAACGACAAGGTAGTGAACTGTTTGAACGAATGCCCCAAAGGGATGTCAGCTCATGGAATGTGATGATGAGCAGCAGCGGCTCATCATCGCATTCCATGAGCTGACATCCCTTTGAGGCATTTGTTCAAATAGTTCATTGCCATACTCTCGCCTCTGGTTCTCACGTTAATGTCTCAAGTCAATCCAATTGTAGACTCTCACGCGCACGGGTAACAGGTAAATGAAAAATAAAACAAAAATTTCAATGTAGACTTTGACTTAAGTCTTAGGTAATAATATTAAAATTTTAAACTTATATTTAACTTAAATGATAAATCTTTGTTTTTTAAATTTTGAAAAAAAAACTACACTTTAATACTCTTTTGTGGGGACGTTGAGACTCCTGGAGATGCCTGTAAGACCTAAGATGTGTGAAGTCTCCCCAAAGAAAATTTCTGGGATGGTGTGTACGCGAGGGGACAAGGGGAGAAAGTGGATGCTTCCTTTGACATCTTGTCCCCTGGCTCCGAGACGCACTCATTTTAGCCCTGGGAGGGGGGATGCGCCCCCGCGGAAGTCAAAGTGGCAACCAATTCTAGATAAATAATCTTCTTTGTATAATCTACATTTGGAATATTCTTTTGAATGCAGTCTTGTAGCCAAGAACAACCTCTTCACGTTTATATGGTGCTAGCCTCTTCAACAAAAAATCTTTAAGGTATAATATTTTAGAGACAAAGAAAATGCTAGAAGATGCAAAGGTGTGGTCATCTTGTTCCAACAATAAACAATAATATTTTGCACCTTTTTGAAAAATGCTTTGGCGAAGTCACACTCCTTGGCTTTTATTATGGTCATTATTTTTTTAACCAATGGAGTCCATGCCATCATAGGCTTATCATCGCATTCCATGAGTTGACATCCCTTTAAGGCATTCGTTCAAATAGTTCACTGCCATACTCTCGCCTCTGGTTCTCACGTTAATGTCTCAAGTCAATCCAGTCGTAGACTCTCATGCGCACGGGTAATAGGTAAATGAAAAATAAAACAAAAATTTCAATGTAGACTTTGACTTAAGTCTTAGGTAATAATATTATAATAACAAATAATATTAAAATTTTAAACTTTAAATTTAACTTAAATGATAAATCTATGTTTTTTAAATTTAAAAAAAAAATCATTATTTTAATACCTTTTTGTAGAATTTTGAGAATTGCTATACTCGTAAGATCTCCCTTAGATTTTATAAAGTCTCCCTTGAAGGAAACGTTTAGGGGATGGTGGGGGGATAGGGAGACAGCAAGGGGATAGGGAGACAGTGGGGGGATGTTTCCTTGATGTCTATGCATCTTGGAAACGTCCCCACCTCCAAGACGACTCATTTTTCGCGCAGGGGGGGGGGGGCAACGCGTCCCCATGGAACAAGGGGCCAAACTCACTCAAGATAACACTTTGTATATTTACATTTGGGAATATTCTTTTGAATGCAGTCTTGTAGCCAAGAACAACGTCTTCACATTTATATGGTGCTAGCCTCTTCAACAAAAAAGTATCTTTAAGGTATAATATTTTAGAGACAAAGCAAATGCTAGGAGATGGAAGGGTGTGGTCATCTTGTTCCAACAATAAACAATAATATATTTCCCCTTTTTGAAAAATGCTTTGGCGAAGTCACACTCCTTGGCTTTTATTATGGTCATTATTTTTTCAACCAATGGAGTCCGTGCCATCATGAATTTCACCTAAACATGGGCAATCTGTACCAACATACCTAATCATGTTGATGATGGGCTTGGTGAAACTCAAAACCTATTCCACATGAGCCCACCACTCATCATCTAGGATCAATGCTTTGATTTTGTGTGCACTCCTTGTATATGAATGCTTCCATACATTCCAAAGAGTGTTGATGACCATAGCATTCAATGTTTCTTGCCCCTTCACAAATTGTCTTAAGATGATCGTGTGATGTAAACTGAGTTTCAGCAACTTAATATAGTGTAAAAAATAAACAAATAAAAATATTAAAAGATATATGACAAGTCACATATAAAAAATTTAAAACTTTAAAATTATACTAAAATGTGAAATTTAAATTACCTTCAACAACTCCAAGTTGGAGAAAGTCTTGAAGATGGCTTGCGACATATGATGATTTGTCAAAAATAGTTGAATCTCTCTGACCTTTGTGGAGATTTCTTTGATCTACACGATCTTTGTGCCAATCTTTTGCAATATCAAGTTGAGTGAATGGACAACACATGGTGTCCAAAAAATATGTCCACATGTACCCTCCATCATTGAACCAACTTCTCTATAATTTATAGTATTGTATGTTATGTTTTGAACAATGTTTTTGGGGTCCATCGACTCAATGGATTGTATGAGAATGTTGGGAATAAAAGTTGCATTCTTCACTTGCCCCTCACATCTATTGCTTCCAAAAACATTACCTCGTTAGAGGACATGACAATGGCATTGATTAGTGGTCCATTTTTGCAATCTTTTCATCCATTAGAAGTGATGGACACACTTGTTTTGGGCCATGTATCTTTGATTGTTCTCAATGATGCCCTTGCAAATGTTTTTTCTTTGACCAATAAGGTGGTGAACACCTTTTTGAGCTAGGACTAATGTAATCGGTAGGTACATTGGTAAGCAACTTTAAAAGTTCATATGAGTTATTGGTAGCTTCTTTAAAAGTGTGATGGCCATTAGGCATAATATTATGTAGAGTTATTTGTATCACAACCATATACTATTTATAATGTCCGCCATAGTACCTTTATATGGTATTTTGAATCAACCATGTGACAGATGTAAATATTTCATATCTTCAGGGAAATACACATGCAATTAATCATGCTTATATATTGACTATAAGATGATCCTGCTTGCTATTTCTTTTTGTTTTTGTTTCCTATATGCTTGCCTTGACTAAACTCTCAGAATTGGTTTTATTTATATATGGTTTTTTATTTTTGGGTTCTCATATTGCAGGTTCTGCAAGAAAAGGGAATACGTATATGGGATGGAAACGCATCAAGAGATTACCTTGATAGGTATTCACAGCATCCTCTTTCCTTATGTATGAATACTCATTGTCATGTGATACCTGATAATGCAAGAGATTCTAGTTTATTAGTTTCTTTTCCTTCTATGAGATTTGTACTCAAAAAACACTTTTCAAATAATGGGAGCATTGCAAATGGGTGGTGGACCTTGTTGATTGTAAAATTGCTGCAACAGTGACGCAGAATTCTGGAACAAAAGAATTGAAAATGCCTTGTTTTGTAAATGCCCATGTTTGTTGAAGTTGGAAGTCATAGGAATGGGTACCTTAAGTAGGAAGAGCTTGAACAACTAGTATGTTGTTCTTTATTTTGGGATTTGGGTGCCCCAAATAAAGAAGAATGTGCCAACTGTTTACTTTCAGCCCCTTAAGTATGATATCTACAAATAATAAGATGATGTTTAATAGTAGCTAAATTGATTTCATTGTGGTTTTTAATTATGGAGCATGTTCAAAATTTTAGTCTCCTGCCATAAAATTTCATGTGCTTTTTGTTTCAGCATTGGGCTGAAAGAAAGAGAAGAGGGTGATTTGGGACCAGTATATGGATTTCAGTGGAGGCATTTTGGAGCTAGGTTGGTAAAATATTACATAAATTGTGATATAGTGGGATTTGTTTTGCAATGAAATCTGCCTTATCTACAAAATGTCTTAATGTTCAATATGCTGTTTGGACAGGTACACTGATATGCATGCTGACTACACTGGCCAAGGCTTTGATCAACTGGCAGATGTAATTCACAAGATCAAATGCAATCCAGAAGATCGTCGGATTATACTTTCTGCATGGAACCCTGCAGACCTCAAACTCATGGCTCTTCCCCCATGCCACATGTTTGCTCAGGTCAGCTCTTAATTGTATAATATCAAGCTCCTACATCTATTTGCATTCACATTTTTTTCTTCTATTTAGTGTCATTCTGGTGTTTTTTGTACAGTTTTATGTGGCCAAAGGGGAATTGTCATGTCAAATGTACCAGCGATCCTGTGATATGGGTCTTGGCGTGCCTTTCAACATTGCATCCTATGCACTATTAACATGCATGATTGCTCATGTTTGTGGTATGCTGCATATGTGCAAAACTTCATTTACTCAGAATTACTGTGTGCTATTTTAGTCATAAATCTGTGTTTTGTTTTCTTGAATTTGTTTTTTATTCACTTTATGTTATCTTGGGATGAATCATGAATGTATTTCCAGACCTCGTGCCTGGTGATTTTATCCATGTGCTTGGAGATGCCCATGTATATAAAAATCACGTTGGCCCTCTCTTAGAGCAACTTCAGAATTCACCTAAACCATTTCCAGTAAGTCTGTTTTGTCTAACCATTTTTGCAACTGGGGTTCGCAACTATATTTTTTTCTGTAAGATTCTGCAGGATGGGTGGTATTGTATGACAATATTCCTGTTGTTAATTTCTTATTACTTTGTACTGCAGATTTTGAAAATCAACCCAGAAAAGAAGGATATTGATTCATTTGTTGCTAGTGATATCCAGCTTCTTGGATATGATTCCCACAAGAAAATAGACATGAAAATGGCCGTGTAGTTGCGAGATTGTGAGTAGTGGTTCTTAACTCTAGAATCATAATGAGGTTGAGTTTTATATATCATTCTGGATCAAGAATTGTGTAATTTCCAATAGTTGACAATGTGAGCACATAATCTTTTTGTAATTGCACACTTGACAAAGGAGAGGATAGAGTTATTTTAAGTTGCACCCATGCCTAAAAAGGATGATATGTATGAATTGTTGGGTTTTCCTATTCCATCTTCAGAAGATGATCTGGAA